>QWTY01081161.1:2490-25258 GCA_008033365.1 Pseudorectes ferrugineus | reverse complement strand
GAATATTCTCTACAGAGTAATCCCAGCTACCTATGCCTACTTTATGGGAGGTACTGTCAACACAGCACTCCAGCCAATACATAGGAGTACCCTACTTCCCAGAGTGACCTTCAGAGAGCACCATCCAGCACCGTGCTAGCTCAGCTTTATTACACTGGATCTCTCCTCAAAGGGTACATGGACTCCCTGTAGCCCATCACTGTTTCTACAAATGGTGAGAGACAGGGTAAAGGAGAGAGTGTGAGACACCCACCGTTTCATCGGTGCAGATGGAGTGTACTTGGGTCCCAAACATAACTGAGGTGAAGATGAGAAATAGGAGAGCCTCAAAACACAAGAGGATGAGGAGAATCACTGTAGTTGGTGGAGAGAAGGAACTGCATTCTGTGAAGACAAAACAATGGAGTTGGAAGGGTAGACATCAAGTAATGCACCAGCTGCAAAACACCTGCTAAGCCACGAGTTTTCCATACTCAAACTATCAAATAAATTATATGAACAACATTTCCAGAAAGACACACAGGGAAGCTCTGACATTCAAGCATAAAAGGATCACTCCCTCAAGTTTAAAAAAAAGCCAAAAAACCCACCAAAGACCCTGCAATGCTTCAAGATTGTAATTTTCTTTTCCACTTTGGAGTTCCCCCAGCAGACTGGCTAGGACTCCATTCTACTCAATTTCACCTGGAGCTTCTCTCTTAAACCTTAGCCTTAACAGATCTTCCACAGTGATAAGTCCATTAGAAATCTCAAGCTGGCAGGCAGGACACGAGCATATGTAGCACGAACATAAAACCAGGGTGTGCTTCCTTTCATAACTGCTCTAAGCCATAACTTAAAGAAGGTCAGATTAAGCCGAATTCCTATTTTTCTTCATACTCAATAGTGCAAACTCAAGCAAGAGCTGAAAAAAAAACCCAAGAAGGTAATTAGAAAGGAGGAGCAGAAGAAGGGAATGTTATAGGGCCAAAGTCATAGTGTTGAGTGCTGTAAATGTCAGAATGTGTCCAGATTTTTCCAAAATCTAAGACTCTCAGCAAAAGCCTGTATTTTTCTCATGAGATCTTAAGCTTAAACAGATTCTTCATAATCAGGGACTAACACAATTTGCACAAACACAAGGCAGCTGGAACAACATACCCATCTCTCCTAAGAGCTCTGTTCTGCCACCTAAACCTGGGACAGGTAGGAAAGTGCTCTCCCCACAGGAACAGGCTCTGAGAAAGGAGATAAGGGAAACTACCTTTTGATGTATCCTTCCCTTATGGCCCTGGCCACTGCAGTCAAATGCAGATGTTCTCAGTGACAGCTGGCAGCTGTTTTACAAAGTTTTGAAGTGCAGAACAACCTCGTCAAATTCAATTCATATGTGTATCCTCTGCAGTACTATAAACTAAAACCAGTCATTATACTGAATAACACTACTGAAATTCCAAGGAAAAAATCCTCATCCTTTTCCAAAAAAAGTCATAAGCAGTACATACATGTGCACACACATTCTTTGACACCTTGCTGTTCAACTCAGCATTACCTTGAGGATTTCCTATATCCATATGTGATTTTAAGAATATAGACAGACTGACTTTGTGAAAATTTACTCACTGATTACTTCAGAGTGATGCTGAGGTTTTTGGTTTGGCTTTTTTCAGCTGCCTGGGCTCTGTTTTTGGTTTGTTGGGGTTTTTTTTTTTTTGAGGAAAGGAATTGTTTGTTCTTGCGAGGGTGGATTTTTGGATCAGAGCTAGCATGTTTTCCTGGCAGTCTTGCAAGAATGATTCACATTACCCTTTTTAAACAAGCATACACACTCTTCTTATCTTTTGCTGGCATTCAGGAAATTAATGCTGTGCTCATGTCAACAGTAGCTTATTGCACACATACTCCTTAGGTGTCTTTACATAACAGCTTTTTCCTAGGCACTATCAGGTGTAAGTTAAAACAGGACTTTTCAGGAAAGAGATTCCAGCAGGTAAAAAAGAATTATGAAGTTCCAGGACTGATCATTAAAAATAAAAAAAAAAATAGAGATAGCATAGCAGAACCTTGATAGCATTCTTCTGAAACAAGCAAACTGCATTGTAAGTTCTTATTCAAAGGGTAATCTGTTATTTTAATACGGTATTTTGTTTATACTCACTTGTCCAGTCTTCTTCAAAGCAGTACAAGAAGTGAAATCCCACCATGATTAGAGCGTGCAGGGAAATCAGTGCTATATACATCTGAAAAATAAAGGATGTAATACAGGTACCAATTGAGTTCAAAGACCAAAACGCTGAATCTTCCCAACACTTTATTTAAAAGCACAGTGCTAAGATTTCAAAATAAAACCAAACCACAAACAACTCCCAAAACCATCAAGCTCTCCCATCTCCCCTGAAAAAGCACCGTGAAGCTGGCAAATGCCAAGACTACACAGACTCATTCTCTCCTTACTAACAGCTCTGAGCGAACACAAGGCAGACTGCTGAGTTCAACGCCAGCTGGATCCAAACCCAGCCTCCTGTGTCCCAGAGGGGCCTTCCACACAGCTCACTGTCCTTACCTCAGCTCAGCACTGCACGGCTTTCAGAGAACAGTAACACTGATCAAGGTATCCTGCTGTCAAAGCTTACATCGTTGCTCCTGACAGCACTACAGCTTCCCAGAGAAACAACAGGTAATTTGTTTTAACCAGAAAATGCACTTTATCTGTTTTCCAGTACGAGCTTCAGAAAAATGATGGTTTTTTTTAACAAGTACTTTCTCCTGAGGCAGACACTGGCATGGAAAGTTTCTCTCAGGCTTTAATATGTCGTACTTAATCATTTTTGGTTTAAACTAGGTCTTAGCTTTGTAATAAAAAGTGTATGTAACAAAAAGTTAGAACAAAAGCTATGTGCAATGCCACACATAGTTTACAATTTACTAAGCCAGGGCTAAAAAAATTACTCTCCTGAACCTACAAACGCTGACAAAGATAGGCGGATAGTAGAAGTGAGAGAGACTTTGTAACAAGAAACACCTCTGGAAGCAGCAAAAGGCAATAGGGGAGTATTCTCATTTTGCTTGCAAGTTAAGCATGCTTGCTGTTCTTTCACTTCCTTACATGTCCAAAAGACTACCCAAGAACAAAACCAGCAACCCTTATTTTGTTTCTCTCAACCAAATTAAGTGTTAAATACAGTCTGCTTGAAAGTGGATATCAAGTTTTAATAGAAACTGAAATCCTTTTGATAGGACTAAAACACCTAGCTCACTTCTCAAGGTAAAGAAAACCCGCTCGCTCACAGAAAGAAATGGGATTAATTTTGTTCTGTAATCCACATCCTTGCAAACCACACCATAGAACACTAAGCCTTTCATTTAACTGAAAATCTCCTCCTTTCTGCTTGGTAATATGAGAACATACTTCCTCAAACCTACAGATGTCTCAGAAGATTTATTAATAAAACAGAGCATCACTGAAACTCAGCCTTGTAATGTTCACGCTACTCCCACGGGATATTTGCAGTTCACTTTGATGAAACACATTTCAAACCTTCCAGAAATATCCAGTATTCAAGTTTGTACTCCTGTTTTCTTACTCATGATGCTACAGATATAGTACAAAAAGTCAAGCACCTCCTTGGTTTTCAAGTACAAAAATAAACCACTTGCAATTAAAAGGTGGGTAATTCTTCTCCAAGGGGACGCAGACTTCCCACTCCTTCTTTGAGATGTTATTACGTGATCCCACACAGGTACTCATACAACTATAATGTTTAGGAACCCTACATATGGCCTGGGACCTTGCCAGCCACTGTTTGATGTAAAGGGATGGCCCCTGCCTCAAAGAGCTCAGCACCACAATAAACTACTCGCATTACAAAATAGGAGCTGAACAACCATCAACACAAACCTCAAAAACCCCTGACAAAGGCTTCCTGTGATGCCTTTTCCCACTGCTGTGGATGGATGGGTGGGGGTGTGTGTGTTCCCTAATTAGTGAAACAGAAGCCTGTGGCAGGTCCCCATAAAGTTCTTCCAAAACATGAAGGAAGAGAATGCCAGGGCTGGGAGCTGCTTCACAGACTACACACTGCATTTCAGCACTTCCCATTGGACAACCCCAAGCATCACCTGCAAAATACTTACTGTAAACAGTACAAAGTACTTCTGGTTATTCTCTCCTACACAGTTATTGACCCACGGGCAGTGATGGTCCATTTTCCGAATGCACCTCTTGCAAACACTGAAAGAACATAGGTCTTTATTAACAGCACTTTTCATTCCAGGAACACAAGATTTCACAGGGGGTTGGGGGACAAAGAAATTAAGGAAAAGAATCAGAGATGAAATCTGAATCTAAAAGAATTTACTTGCCACCGTATTTATATTTGTGGTTTGCTTACTTGACTAAGCCTGTTCAAAATGAACCATACAAAACCAAACCACCACTACAAAAATTAATGCCACACATCAGTGGTTCTTTCCAAAATATGGTTTGAACCACACATTGGGGCAGATGGAAAAAATCTGTGATTTTGTTTAGTTTTAATCTACTCGGCCTGTAAAAATGTCCACAGATTAAAACCAAACAGAAACCACAAAGATACAGAAAGCAGTAATGAATAAAGATACTTTTCAAAGCTGCTAACAACAGACTAAGGTTTATTTGCCAACATTTGCTGGTAGCAGGAACTTGCAAAAAAAGAAAATTAAATAAGGCATTAGAAAAGATTCTTGACATCAAGGTAAGCCACATACTAGCAGAAAATAGCTGTGGCAGTCAGTCAGGAAGATGGTACCACAATATACATTTAAGGTGAAATTAGATGTTAAAGCACTTCACAAAACCAGACTAATAAAATCAAAATTCAAATTCTTGCCAGCGTGCAAGTTGTGGCTGGAAGTCAAATAATTAAAACATTATTACTCTGTCTGAACATCATTCTCTTGCTTAGTCAGTAACTGCTTCAACTCACATAATAAAGGAAGTCTTTTTCTCTGCTGCTTTCTCATATGATAGGAGACGAAAGGCAGTCTCCTGATACCACATTGCACAAACAAGCACAGAAATCAAATATGAAAAAACACAAAACCCCAAAGCAAACAAACAATAGACCCAGAAAGGAAACAGCCATTCCAGAACAATTCTGGCAGCAATGAAACAGAAAGGACTGAGCGCTCTGCTAATTTTATTTTTCGTCTTATAACAAAAAGCATTTTGACCTTAATATAAATAATAAACTTCAACACCCAAACACTTAAGGGAAACTCAAACGAAAACATAAACATGTTCTTATCAACATGCATGAATAAATAATAGAAAACATCTCTGTCAGAACAGCCTTTCACTCACTTTACACGGTGGGAGGGGATAATCCCCAAGGATATGTGCTACGCCTGAAAAACAAATGAGTTGCTATAGGCCTGATCCTAAATGAAAGTCCAGGCAGGCAGGCCCCAGCCTCCCAGCATGGGGCCAGATCAGGAGCTGCTTCTCCTCAGGCAAACCTGGGTGTCCTACTACCTGTCAGCCCCAGGTGCAGTGGGAAACAAGAAAAGCCTCGTTTTGCCAGAACAAGCAGCTTAAAATTATTTTGAGCTACATGGGTTCTAAAATCAGCAGGCACAGTAAAAGCAATTTATCTGCCAGATAATGTACTTTATATGACAAGCACCTATCATTGTGATTAAAAAAAAAGGAGGGGGTAAGGTGAGGCAGGTGGTACAGGAGGAGGATGCCTTGCTGTGTGCAGGTGTGCACTCACTTCCCTTGGGCTCCGAGAGAGGTGAGCACCCAAGCAACCCTCCAACTGCTCCTACTTCCCCAGAGGGACAACCTGAAGATGCCAAGCCACAGACGTGAAAGGGATAGGAGAGGAGGCTGGGAGGGGTGGTTTTATTCCATGTGCACATACCACAAACAGTTGGATGACAGGCAAAACAGGAAGCTAGCTGGTGGAAAAGGAAACACAGAAACCACAACTAAACGCGACAGGCAGCAGGAATACTCAGACACTTTCCCCCACTCAACCACTCAGCTTCCAAATGCTGGCAGGACTAATTTACTGGGCACAAGGGACTCACTAAATAGCACATGCATCAGAAACACCCTGGTCCCTCTGGCATACAGCTAGCAGTATCTCCTGCGGATGCATACGCTCAACCTTGATGCGTTAAAGTCTAATAAATCTCCCTAGGCCACAAAAAAAATGTTTGACTGAAGATTCTCAACAACATCAGCGGTCAGTGGATCACCTTCCCAAATCTTAATGTCTAAAAACTTATTTTAAAGCATAGAAAAAAGGACCATGGTGCCAAGGTTTTGTGTTTAGCTAGGGTCTTTTTCATTTACCTACACTGAGAGTCATCATCAAGACAGCATTTTAGATGTGAAGTTTCATCCATAATTGAAAAGCTGTCAGAGGGGATTTTACAGTAGCATTAATAAGTGATAGGCATGATCACATTGCTCCTGCTGAATAACCAACTCCTGATTTTCATTAAAATAAAAAAAAAAAAAAAAGAAAAACATTTGCAAACTGAAGCTCTGAAAACAAACATGAAAAAAGCGAACAGCAGGACAAGTTTGCTCAGCTCATTACCATGTATTTCCCTCCCCACAAGACCACTGCATAAATCAGCAGTAGCCCAGCTACGAGCTCTCTCTGTATGTATTGGTTTTTGAGTAGGTAAGGAAGTGACACCAGTGCAAACTTATTAACTACTTACTGGAAAGCAGGTTCGCTTGCTTTAAAAGCAGAAGAGAATTTTAGGAAGTAGTTATTTTATTGCTACTGGCTTTAGTACTAAAAAGCTCACTACCAGTTACTCTCTTCCAGGGAGTTTATCCTACCAGAAAAAGAAAGGACATGACAGATCAGTAGGCATACTGATCTATCACACAGCACAAAACAAAGTCACAGTACTCAATGAAAATGTGGAAGTCTGAACTCTTAAAAAATATAGAGTTACGTGAACTTCAGTTTTAACTAAAATACAACTTCTAAATAGAATACACAGTTAGACAAATGGGTTTGTGAATAAAAACAAAAATGGAAAAGACACTGACCCTTTGGGAGATGTTTTATGGATTTCTATGCATTTTGTATCTTTTCTATGCATTATGTCTCTTTTCAAGTCATGTTTACATGAAAATTTATGGAATGTCAGTTACAAGTCTGGAGCCAAGGCAGCACTCAAAAATTTTAAGTGTTTCTCACTTTGCACAAAGTAGCCTCAGCCTCCTACATCTGAAAATTTGTCAGAAAAGGTATGAGATTTCTTCCAAGAAGCTTAAATGTGTCTGGTACTATTGGCAACAGAATTTGTCTGCAATCCCTCAACTGACCCACTCCAGTCTCAGAGTCCAACAACAAGGCACACTAGGGAATAATTCTTGAGGTCTTGATGAAACAGCCATCCTCAGAAAAGACTTTACCTGCAGTGATGTGCTCTGTCGGGTTTGATGCTACAACACTTTGGGCACTTGTAAACCACCTGTCCTGGCTTTAGCTGTAAACTCTCGATGAACTCTTTTGTGGCATTACCTTTGGGTACAGCACCCTGCAGGAAAAAAAACAAACCAGGAGATTAATTTGTGGACATTACGGCTGCTAAGAACAACAGGATGACTTCAAACTATGGGAGGGGAAGGAAGAAAAAGAAATAAAAACTTCCCTAAGATCAACAGAGTTTCAAGAAGAGCAAGAAGATTCAGAAAAGAAATTTAAATGTGGTCTTAAAATATGGAACCACACACTTAAACATAATTTTGGTGGGGCTTTCATTGTTTTTTTTTAAATATCAATAAAGCATTTAGTCTTTTGTAATACTAGCTTCACTTAAGCAATTAGTTTTTTGTAATCCTACAGTAACCTTAAAATATTTAAGAATCCTCATCCCTCTTTTCACATCACCAAATTTATCATATCAGTGTTTCGTATCACAAACTGAAAACTGCAGATGTTTTATGCCAGTAGAAGCAGCTTCTTCTGAAGTATCACTGTATACACCAGGAGTTACTGGTAAACAACTCATGTATTTATAGTTATGCTTCCATTGTGTATTTGTTATTTAAATGAGGGTTTAACATTCAAACAGTGAACACTAGGAATCATCACACCTGAATAAGACTCGGTAAAACATTCTTAGCTGTGCAATTTCCACTTTAAAGTATATCTTTAAATAGGTAACATACTGCTGCTACAGGAGCCCAAGTTCATGAGTTTCCAGTCTTTATAGGGACGTTAATTTGCTCAAAAAAAACCAAACCAAAGAAACTCCCTCTGCTCAATAAAAAAAAAAAAAAGCCATGAAACATGGTGTATGAAATCACTGCTGGTATATGAAATCACTGCTGGTACATTGGCACAATTTACTTCTGTGAATTTAAGGCTTTTTTTATTGAAATAAAAACAAGGATGCAGTATTTCAATAGATTTCTGATGGAACAGTCTCCTTTTAATACATCTATACAACCTCTAACAGCAATAAACAGGAATGATACACGAGTGAGAGAACTGCACATTAAACCAGTACCATAAGGCTTTTTTAAGCAGTCTTTGGGGTTTTTTCCCCCACAAAAACCCCCAACAGGCCTGGCTAATTTAAAAATTACCAAAACCAATTTCCACAAAATGCTACAACTCATGTTCTCTCTCTTCAGCATGCAGCAAAGTTCAAAACTTTAGGAACATTTTTAGCAAGAACCCATTGGAAGCAGTTCCTGAAATGCAGGACACATGCTATCATTTGTGAAGAACTGAGTTGTTCACTTATTTATAATAAGAATTCTGCTTGTTTGCCTCAGCAATGCTTTCTGTTTCATTCTGATCCTACATGCGCGCCTGGTTCCCTGTGTCCTGGAAGCTTCCTTAATCCCAGACTCTCACTGTCTGCCAGATGTTAGCACATCCCTTCTCTGTATCTTCCCCCATGCATTTTATTTAGCTGAATTCCTCATTAAAAAAACGAAACAAAATCCCACTGGCTCTCCAAACCCATATATAAATCCCACCTCACACTAGGAATTAACATATATTTTCCCAATTACTCTTGACAGAGATTGTATCTGCTTCTCCAACACTGCTTGCCTAGCTCGTTTCAAAATACAGCTTTTGCTTCAGAAGAGCTACTGTTAACTATGCAAAATAATTCCAGCGACCTGAAGGTCCCTAAGCATGAAAATCACATAACAATTAACAACCACCCTTAGGATACAAACTATCTAACAAACTGCTGCAGCCCTCTATTCCGGAGTCCAATGATCAGAAGTTTCAGAGGCTAAACTACTGCTTGCGCTTCTGCCCAGCAGCAGTAGCATGCAATTCAACAGTCTTTACCATAAACTGTGAGATTACCCCAAACCAAGCCATTTCTGCTGTGCTGTGGCTTCTGGAGGAGCAGGAATCTAAGAAACAAAGATTATACTGAAGTCTTAATGGTACCTAACAAAGTTTCAAGGGGGAGATAATATTTGGAAGGACAGAGTATCAGAGGCACACCACCACTCCCAACAGCAACAAGAACATTTGTGAGGAAGGGGACAAGAGAAGTCTAAGCTTGTCTTTCCTTCCACTGACTAGTGGAGATGGGGTTTTGAATTGAGTCTACTGTCCAGAGGTTATTAGGCAAAATAAACCATCACAGGCCATTCAGAATTAGCATCATGGTGCTAAACTTTATCTTGTCACAAGCTGGAAGACAAGAAAGCAGCAGATCTGATCTCTCAAAGCAATGTCCTAAGGATACGTAAAAGGGGATCTCACAACTCTGATGCTTCCCAACTTGCCTAAGAACTGCCAGCTCTTAGCATGCTCAGACTGTATTTATTTCAGCATTGTCCAATACACTCAACAAAATCAGTAGAATGAGTGATGGTAACACAGCTTTTCAAAACAACACACGTTCTGCTCCATTCTGCTGAAGCAATACTTGCCAAGGCAGACAACCAAAACCAGCTTTTCCAGCTTTCCTGTTTGTCAAGACACAACAAGCCACAAACACGAGATCTGCCACTGGGGAGAAAACAGTGTCAGAGAGAAACACTCTCCTTCCCAGTGCAAAAAGAGGAGCTGCTCACACACCAGGAATCTAACGCTGGGTCCTTGACTTTGCATCCGACTTGAGTGGGACGAAAAATTAGCATACCACATCAGCAGCCTCACTCAGCAGGCTGACACACAAAAGTTATTTAAATCTGCCACTCACTCAGCAACTGAGTTACCCAACATCTAGCAGACAAGAAAAACACCGCCTGTTTCTTTCCGAGACACACAGAGAGAGGTGTATACTTACTGGATCTGTCAGCATAGCACGAAAATGTGAAGCCAAAGCGAGGAAAGCCAAGGTGTTGAACAGTGTGCCATTGATGACACTATAAACATAATCTCTCGATGGAACTAGCATGACAAGAAGGACTACAAAGTCGGCATAGAACACCAGCATCCAGGTAACGACAGCACATGCAATACCACAGCCATCTCGAATAAACCACATTGTTCCCAGGGAAGCGCGGCTAGGAGGTGGAACACACTTTTCCGGCTGGAGGTATTCAGGTGTCCTTTCAATATCTCTGAAGCGGTGGACTGGAGTAATCATCATAGGCTATTATGTCCATACTTGCATCTGAAAGAGAGTCAGAAACAATGCTCACTGCTCTGCCAGACATCCAGACCCCTGCTCATGTAATGGCATGGTCATCACGTGGGAAAATTGCAGAAAGTGAATTGAAAAAGCAAAAATGGTAAATAAATCAAACACGAAATAATGGATTGGGAAACCACACTCTTGCGCTTATCGGAACACTCCTTACTCAGAAGACTCTAAGTGCTTTTAAGAAGTGCTTAATTACACACTAGGTCTACCTGTGTGCCACCTCCACCTCCCTAAGTGGAAAGGCAACAAGCATTTTAAAGAAGAAAAAGTCATCAGGTAGGAGCCAACAGGAGCTGCCACAACAGGAACTGAAGCAAGAACTCGGCACTGTCATGTGAGGGGACAAGAGAAAGTCCTGGCACAGCTGGCAGGGTCCCTTTTTGCTGCTTCAGATTTGGGGAAGGGAGGGGTCTTTCCTACACATGCTTGGAAACTTAGCAAGTGGAAGAGGTTTCCTTTCTCCTTACCCACTGACTCACAGCTTTGGGGTAAAAGTGCAAAACCAAACAGCTGTACAGTAGATTTGCAGGAACTGATTAAGAAGCAACCCAGAAAAGATCTTGACAGGAATGTCTAGTCTTGGCTGGAGGATGTAATTTCCCAACAACAGCTGTCTCCCACTCTCACCTCCTCCTCTGGCCTTAAATCCCTTGGAAGTCTTCTGCTTTGTCATGACTCTCCCACCACCTTTGCTCCATCCCTCAATGGCATTTGTTTTGCTTCCCCTTTTCCAGCCAACTCCACTCCACCGTAGCAAGAGCACCAACACTGACATTGCCCTGTCCTCTCTAGCTCTGCAGACACCTTGTCCATCCAGAGGGTAAGATCCATCTTGGAACCAGGAACAGTAATGCTCCAGGTATGTGCCGTGCTTGCTGTAGTTTCAATGTAACTCCCACCAAATGTAGGCATTTGAGAAAACAGACAAGGTGCTCCTAAGTTTTTGGCAAGGGATCAATCCACCTGCACTCAATCCATCTACCACTCAATGGTGGGGCACACCTGGAATGCTACACCTGGAATGAAAGCAGCTCTTTACACACCCAGCAACCTCTTCCAAAGACACTTCTACTCAGAGTATTTGCTCAGTGCTCCAAACGCTTCATAACACTACACCCTCTAAAGACCCACCTTCTACAAAAATGGCTACAATAATTCTACTGCCAAATACACTGAATTGCATATCCCTGAATGGAAGGGATCAGCCTCCTGCTGTTTCAAAATATAAGGCTTCTTTTCATGGCTTTGCAAAAAAAGAGTGTTCAGTATGCCATTTTAATTTGGAGAAAATGTACACCATTAATTTTGTTTTTTGCCCCAAAAAGTTCACACTGAAGCTATTTTTGTCTTTAATTGTTAAAAAATGGATATATTTAACAGAAAACATACAAGAGAGAATTGCAGAAATCCCTAGGATTTCAAACTTTTCTCCACATTTTATGGCTAAGTTCTGCCAAGTACAAGAAGAAAGCTCTACTCTGCCTAAGGCCAACCTAAATGGAGATGTTGCTGCCCCTATCTCAACAGGGAAGGAGATGATAGTTTACTTTTCAGTTGTTATTTTAAGAAGACCAAATTCATAAGAGGACAATTACTCTTTCACGGCCAAAGAATGAGGTTATTAATGAGCAAGACAATTAATTACATCCAAGCACAGAAGTGATGAGCTTTGTGTGCCTGAGTGTGAGTGACACGGAAGAGAGGCACTGGAACTGCTGTGGCCACAGTGAAAGGCAAAAGCCAGGAGAACAAAGTTCCAAGGTGCACAGAAGCAGATGAACTAGACCATTTACAGTATTTGTTTTCTAACACAACTAGTACAAATAAACTAGGAGAATTAGATATTTTCTTATCTTTCCACTTTGAACATTTAGTATGCTGCCAAACGAGTTTAAGATGGTTTATGAATCTGAAGAAAGTCACGTGGATTAATGTTAAAGCGTATCAGTCTTGTATTTACACATGCGTCACACAGAACTGAAAAATCAAGATGAAAATGTCCTTGTGAGGATGTCATTTACTTTGGCAAGAAAAAAGCCCACAACAAAAAACCCCTACTCATTCACAAAATTCACATAACACACTGTAATTACTCTGTATTTTAACCACAGCTATAATTTAGCCTCATGATTCCTGATATTTAGGAAGAGAAGCTATATAATTTTCATAAACAGTGATTACCCAAACAATCTGGTGGTCTAAGTTCAGATAAATCTATACCTACTAGTAAATCCATACCTTTTCTCCCATTTTTCACAATTTCTGTAAGGACAATTATGTATTCATACATTCCCACAGATTTAACAAGTATTTCTCAGACTCAGTTCTTCCAGTCCCTCAAGGAAACAGGTTAATCTTCCCTGCATTGTTTAATAATCTTATTAAAATTGTTATGCTTGTTTGCCAGCTCAAAATAAAACTGATATAATTAAAGACTCACATCTGACAACAGTGTTTGGTTGACAAGAACATCACATTACATTAAAAAGTAAGAAAGAGGTAAATGTAATTTAGGTGTTCAATTTTCAATTGAAAGTTTAGACTTGACACATCAGGTGTAGTAACAAGCTGGGACAGTCCTGAACACAGACTCTCAGGATTTTTTGCCTAGACTCTGACCCTTTTTTTTTCCCTAAGGTTTTGTATCCCAAAGCAAAGGAATCAAACAGTCACAGGAAAAGCAAACTCCTATTTAACAAAGGAATTAGTTTGACAAGTCACCTTAAGGTCAGTATTAGCAAAGACGGAATGAAAGCTGAACAAATACACAGTGATTAAAGCTGTGGGTTTAGTCCTGAATAGCACACTTCAGCAGTGAAATAAAAATTAATCTCTCTTGCAAGTGCAGGAAGTGGTTCCACTCCAATAAAAGTTCTACAGCTCTCTCTCAGAAATATCATTGAGCTAAACTGGGGAAAAAAATGAGAAAAATCTATTGCTGTGTAACTGTCTAAGGAGAAACTGGAAGAAGCCCTGAGGCCCCCTCAGTCTGAAAGTCTGGAGACTCATTTCTGCAGTGAATTAAAAGGACAGAGCACAGGCCCCTGATTATGGCTGAAGGACAATTCTGTTATTTAATGTACTCTGCCATTTAATGCTTGCTTTAGAGGCCTCATTAGGCAACAAAATTAAAAAATCAGTAATCAGTACATAAACACCATACATTATTTGAGAAATACATATGTGTTTTAGTGTTCATTATCTTAAGAGTCAAGCTATAGGAGCTTAGAGTCTCAGCTTCTCTCCCAGATGACCCGGTTAGTGGGGTTTTTTTAATTCCTTGTTCTTACATACACAAACATCTGTTTTGGTTTATGTTGTCCAATTTGGTATTTTCATATAAATAATACAACAACCAAAAGAAAAGGTTGTAGCGGGGTGGAAGCAGTAACTTGCCCTAACTGGTTTGCCCTTCAATCATGCTGCATATGAACTTAACTTATAATACAGATGAAATATGTCAGCTCCGCCTGCTCTGGAGCAAACAATATGTAAACAATGTATGCAAAGGGCTTAAGGACTTAATCTTGGTGTCAGGCTACAACAGAGGCCACTAGGTAAGTGTGAGATACAATGACAATACACACATCAATTCAGTTTAATGACATGACAGAGCAAAGACCTTTTCTTTTTTTTTATCTGGAAGCCATCTGGCATTACGGGAACAATCAAAAAACATGTAATACATAAATCAGAAATGTAAACAAAACAAATAAAAATCCACTTCCTGCTACAATGAACACTTAAAATATGCTATTACACCCTATATAAACTGTCTTTTTACCTGCCATAAGCCATGTCAAAAAAAATCCGGTTTTTAATGGCCTGTGACAGCCAAAGAATGTGCTAAGAATGTACAAACAAATGATGTGGGCCTTCACCCAGTAAGTACCTGAAAGCTACCTGAGGTTCTGATGTAAAACTCACAGCAAGCATAAAACCACCACCATCGTGAACCTTTCGATTTTCATGTAATTACTCATGCTAGTGAAGTCAAGCACATGGGTATGACTTGCAGAACTACAGCATTACTATGTACATTGCAACCATTTCCTCTTTTACAAGTCCATTAACACTGAACTTTGGGAAGAGGTTACATTTTCATTCTGTCATATGAACTAAGTGAATTTCAAGTTCTGCCAATTACATGAAAACAATACTGGGGAAAAAAAAGAATAAAAAGAAGAGAGATCAGGGCAGATCACGGACCTTTTTTTAGGTTTTCAGTATGGCTTTTTATTCACTTTAAAGAAATACTTTCAAATAGGTTTTATGACACACAGAGTACCTTGAAAGCTGACAACACTAAAGTTAAATTTTTATCATCAAAAGGAAGCAAACATACGTAACTAGTCATACTGTATTCACGACAGCTAAAGTAGGCAATCTAGATTCACAGGACAGATGTCCTTTTAAACAAAATCAACCAGCTCCAGACAGATAGACAGAAACTGCAGGAGAATTCATTTTTAAGTTTATTTCATTTTTCTGTACATAAAACTGCATAGACTAAAACACTGCATATCTAATCTTCCTTTGCAACAGACATATGAGAAGGTGAGTTTCCTAACTAAAAGGCTTTTTACCTATGCTTCTCCTGCCACACTTCCATGCAGCTAAAATCTAACAAGCTTGTCAAAACTTGCCAAAGCAGAGATAATAAGAAAATATCAGTATTTAAATGTATTTTCCTAATGGCTCCTGCAAGGCCTGAAAAGCTTTATCTGATCAGCAAGAGTGGAACAAAACAGGCCAGCTATGCTGAGAATTTTTGGCAGTCTCCTGCAGATTCATCCAGATATCCATCGGCATGGCAGTTTCCAACCCCTGGTTTACAAAACCCTGGAGGGTCAATGGGACATTTCTAACAGGTCTGTGAAAGGCAGCTAAAAAAAGCAAGCCTATTATTAGCAGGCTCAAATTTGCTACAGAGATCTGCACTTCCATTGGAATACTTTCAGGACTCCAAAAAATGGTTAAAAAACCAACCAAACAACAAACAAAACAAACCCCACCCCAATTTGGGCTAAAAACCCAAATGGGTAAAAACCTAATCCTGGGTTACAATGGCAAAGGCAACAGGGAAGAACTGGGCACGGAAGTTAACGCTGTGCTTACAGGACACCCGATGACTCAGATCAAATTATCACGGGGCAAAGTCAGCCCTCCTCCAGCCACCCCAGGAGAAGGGAACAGGATTGTGCCTACCACAGATACTTTTTCATTTTTCTCCTGGAAATTCAGGCTACATTAAGGAGTATAGTTACAGCCTAAATACTACATTACCAGCTATGCATCTGCTTTTAGCAAAAGGATCACAAACATCTCAAGATTCTCCTGAATCCTTTTGCTCCTGAAGACAGGCAGTTTCAACACTTTCAGTTCACATGCTGAAGAAAAATGGCATAAAGAAATCTTAAAAAAATTACGAGGCTTAAAATAAATTTGTGTTTCCTGAGGGTAAATGCACAGGTTTGAATTACCTCCCTTAGAAAGGGGAATAGAGAGCATGTAAAAACAGGTGGTAACCAAGTTATAACTTTTTTCTATATGTGAAGGGAGTAAGTGGCTGTATTACAATGCTTTATAGTAATTGTTTACAAAACTGTTTATATCATCAACTATTTTGATGTTACTTTCTATTTTTAATTTATTTCTTACTTCAAAGAGGTCACACGTGAACAAGACCTTAGCAAAATTGGCTCACACTAAAATAATAATTTTATTATTTTTATCAGAAGCATCTTATTAGAGGGAAGATTTAATTGAAGCCATGCCTTCCTGAAGAACACATTTGAATAGGAGTACAAATACACAGAGGGAACTTCTCCCTAAGGAGAGCAAGCGGAGGGGGAAATTACCTCAAAGACATCTGTCAGATCTAGAAACTCCATCCTGAGGGCCTGGATCGGGCAGAGAATGACAGGCTCAAAAGAGATGCAGCCACACAAGGCACAAACCCCTCAGTCCTCCCCTAATTGACATCAGTGTAGACAAGAAGTAACTTCAACAGTGCCAGAGGAATTCCATTAGTAGAACTGAAAGGAAAATAAGGCCATGTTTTCTGAATTATAAATACAGGGGTTTCCCTATCCTGTTGTTCGTGGTATGCAGTCTCTCAGGGCAGATGATAAGAGCCTCCTGGTTAATGTCTGTATCATTTCTGCTTAACTAATGTATTGTATAAATAAAATATAATGCAATAAAGACTGACCTAAGAGTCTGAGTTATCTGGTGACTGCACCCCCACCAAAAGGCCTGGCAGCTGCTGGCCTGAGCAAAGGAGAGCAAAGACAATGTAGTTACTGTCCAAGGTACAAAAACACTGGACTACTATGGATGAGTGACAAAATTGGGGCAACATGTAGGAAAAGGCCACAAGTCACAAGGGCACCAGAGACTGAGGTCAGACTTGGATCTGACTTGGTCTGATCACAAAGTTAGTGATCTTAGTAAGTCTGTCATCAGAGATAGAAGGTACTTTATAAAACTGTCACTAAGTAATGAACCATTACAAAATAACTGGTAAGTTTTTAACTATCAGAGCTGCAAGGGGAACAGAGAAATTCTGTCACTTCAATCTTACAGTTTCCCAATAGACCAAATACACACAAGCTACTTGACCTATGTCAAAAGAGAAATATTAGTCCTGAACATACCATCTTTGTTGCATTGCCACCTATCTGAAGTTAAGCATCGAAAGGAAAGAGCAATCTTGCAGGAGACACTGCACCAGGAAACAGAAAACAACAGATGGGGATGTCATGCTTTCCCACAGCATTGCAGTTATCCTGAATACACAGCCTTATGAGAGACAAAACAGGAGAAGCTGTCCTGGTCTTCTAGACAGCTTTGCAATTTACATGCTGACTCAGGACTTAAAACAGCAAGTCACTGGATTAAGGGAAGGTAAATTCTCAATTTGTCCTTTATCAACTTTTTAAAAAAAAAAAAAAAGACAAAAATTAAAGGGGAAGGTTTATCTATAAAACTGGTATTGTTTTTAGCATGTATTTAAAAAACCACACAACTTTCCAGGCATAAGGAATATGTTTTGCAGAGCAGGAAAGAGCTGCAGCTTTAAAGTTTTAATCATAATAAGAAGCTGGCAGAACCCCTCTAGTCTAAAAAAAATATTCTAAATACTATCTTTCAAGGCAGAAAGAGCACTTTAACTATCAGACATACGTTTTCACTCAAGATGGTCTAACACAGGATTTGGCTCTCACCTGCTTCTGCTACAGCCCCCTCTTCACAAGCATGAACAAGACACTCACTCTCTGATTTTATTCCCCTGCCTGTAGTTTATTCTTCTGCCTTACCACATAGGGGTAGGTAAAGATATAGGTATGAAGGCTGTAAGGCATTTAGATTTTAAATCTACATACTACACCTAAGCAGATCCCTAAGCCAACTACAGAAAGTACACAGGGCATACATTAAATAGCACATTAGTAACACAGGGACCAAAAAATCATCACCTCTCTCCTGCAGAGTTAAAATCACAACTAGAAGGAACGTACGCTGCTACTTCAGAGAACTGGAAAAACCTGTAGGTTCAAAGCTGCTGTATGTTAAAGCTTTTGAAACATAGCAAAGAACATCTGAGTTGGCAAACTAAGCACTTCTAGTTTTGCTCACTTTTGCACTGGCAAGCAGAAGAGATCCTTGCTGCCATAAAAAATACAGTTTCTGTGTGCAAACCTTAATTTTGCTACCCTTTGAAATACAGAGAGTTCAAGACAAGACCAGATACAATATATAGTATCTTCCTTATCTATTCTGTGCTATATATATACATCAGTAATTCAAGTAGTCACTGCAAAGGACAAAGATGCATATCACATTACTATCTTTACCACCTGCTACAGCCCTCTCTGTATCTGTGGTGTGGTACTACTGCCTTCCCACTAGGCCTGTATATGTCTTTTCTTAAACTTTTTTTTTTAATAGCATAGTGCTTTACACTACCTTTACTCACTTACACTGTTTCAGCTTCAGCCCACTTGTTTTAACTTCTGCTTGCTGCACCACATTTAAGATTGGCCACCCCTGTCAGTTCTGCATTATTGCAAAACTCACAGCTGAACATCACAAACACACCACCTACCACCGGCCCAGCAGCAGAAACATCAACAAGGGCCTTGCATTTCCTCTCATTCAACATTCCTCTGTTGTCCAAGGATCTTAACAGTGAGTCTTCTGTGTCCTTGTTTTACGTGCTGTTTTACTTGCTCCTGGAATAGTGTTTCCCAACATTTTTCTAGCTGAACTCTGCTGCTGTACCCTTCCCTCTCATTTCCATACCTTCCCATGCCTATCCTCTCTTTCTTTTTTCCCTCTCTTCTTGCACTCCTACCTCTTCTCCTGTAACAGCACCACCCTGTAACCTGGTGGTGTAAAGAGATACGGGGCTATAAACCTAGATAAATCTCTCACTCCAGTCTCCAGAAGCACTCCCAAGCACTCCCCAAGCCGGGGGCACAGCCAGAAGCAGGCAACAGGAGTTAACACGCCAGTGCTCCGGTGCAGTGAGCCAGCACCTAGCTGCACCTTGCCTCTAACACCTTGCACCTCACTAGCCGGGAATTGCTGCCATATGGGGAGGTCTTTGGCACCCACACCCTGCAGACAAGCTGGCTCGCTCTTTTGGACTCCCTCTCGAAAGGACAATGTGTGAAGTATTACTGGCAGACTTGCTGCACTGCAGCTCCAGGCAAGGGCTATCTTCTTTCCTTTTTGCCTGCACAACCCAGGAAACACACAGCTTCAATTAGGAAAGCTTTAACTTCTCATTTCCTTGAACACAACCTGAAGCTTCAGATTAGTTACATGCACAGGTCAAACGTGATGTTCCAGGTACAATCGGTCACATTTAGTTTGCTTCAACCAGATAAGCACAGGATGGGGAAAATACAAACTGACAACAAGCTATTCTGTCGTGTCATATTTTACATTACCTGCTGTGTTGTGTCAGGAAGGCAGAAAAACTGTATTCCAGAATATCGCCCTAAGAAAAAGGTCATGTCTACACTGCAGAGGGATCAGAGAAAAGCATAAGCTCAGCCAACTAACATCTGCAGAGACTGGCTGAGCTACAGCCAGTCCGTTTTCAGACCGACACCACTGTGGGTGCCCATCTAGTCTCCTCTACAGGAGAGATGCCCTGTTACAGCGTACAGGAAATGTCTGCACAGTAAAACTGGCTCCATGAGCAATTCTTCCTGAAATAATGCAACACACAGGTTTAAACTGCACGGACTATGCAACACTGCCAGCTCCTGTTCTGTTGGAGGTGCACAGCAATCCACCCACTGAGAAAAGTAAATTCATATTAGGTAAGAAAAAGAGATTCACCAAAGCTGAGATACCACTGCCCAGGATACACACATCCTGCTGAAGACTGTCAGCTCTTCCCCTTTGCTCATGCAAAGGAAACTGCCCAGAAGAAACACATAACTACTTGGGCACAGCAGACCTGCATCTGCTGAGGAATTAAGCATCCATCTTCTTGCAACCTGCTCCCATTATTTGGATTCAATTACATTTGTATACTTTTGTCTACTACCAAACAAGCAATTTAAAACTGAAATACACACCCTTGTCTGCAACTACATCACTTGAAATGAAAAGGAGGCAGAAACATACATGAAAATACCCAATAAAAGTTATTGCTATAGGTCCTGAATGTCACAACAAATATTTTGGGTTTTAGGCAGACCTTATATTTGCCCTTTTATAAACCTATAACCACAAAGAGTTTCTGCGTCACACTTTCTAAATCTCAATGAACATTCAGTCAGACACAACTTACTACCAGCAGCAGGTCCCACTGGTGTGACAAACGCTATTGCATCAGTGAGGCAGCACCAAGAGCTATGCTGACAGAGTCATAGCCTTTGAACGAGCAGATCTTTATTTATCTGCACATGGGACTGCATTTTTAGAAGATGCAAGAATGGCGTGGCTCCCCTTATGATGACTCTTATCACTGAAATGCCTGTGACACTACACAAAAGACTTATTTGTTGCTTTCACTGAGCAAAGAAAAACATGGTCCTCACTAATTCCTTGCTATGTACACCACCAGACACCCAATGCAGTCACTCACTGTAACTCACCAGTCCCTTACTTCTCCATGATTCCACTGTATCAGAACAACCATCCAAATTTGGGCTCCTTTCCTACAGATCTGCCATTGCACACACACCTTGCTGCGCCAGGAGTCTGGCACACAGTTGCTCTCTCATGCTGAAAAACACAGTTTATCTTTTCTGAATCAGGATCAAAGGAAAGAGATCTAAACAAACTTTGCTGTCCATCCCGCATCCCTCAATGGCACACTGCTGCCTCCTTCTCCCCAAGGCCTGTTTTCTTCATTGTTTTCTTGAAGACTATTTTCTAATGAGCCATCGCGAACTCTTGCTTCTCCTTAAAAATTTACCTTACAGAGCTACCCCAGTAACACTTAGAAGCTGCCGTTCTAAACCAGTCCGGATCGCTTGCTACTGCCATCTAAAACTCCCCATCCATTTCAACTAAACCCGCCACAGTACAGCGCCATGGTTTCGACACGGCTGACTCCCGAAGCCGAGGTCGCACCTGGCCGATGGTGCCATCGGACAGCTGCAGCCACACGCCGGGTGACCAGGGCCGCCTCGGGAGCGACAGGGTCAGCTCCACTCGCTGTCCAGCTGCTCGCCGGCGGGCACGTCCCATCGCTGCAACGCATTAGCAGATTACAGAACCACTACAATCCACGGACAGGTCACAGGACCCCGACGAAATCGCCGGAGGCTCCGACTTCAAATTTCCTGCCGAGGGGACCCAACGCTGCTCCGAAAGGCCGCGGAGCAGACCTAAACCGCGCATTTAGCCCGGTATCATTTAAGGAGTTTAACCTCCCAGTATTTAAAGCCCAGCGCTGGAAGGCGGAGAGGGGAGAGCGCGAGCCCTCCTCCCGTTTCCCGACCGATGCCCACAGCTCCCGGGGACGCCGCTGCGGGACACGACCCGCCGCCCAGCCCTGGCCCGGGGGCCCCGCCGAGGGATGCGGGGCTCCGCGCGGCCCTTGGGTGGCCGCGCCATCCCCGGGCTCCCGCACGGCCGAGGGGCCGCGCGGGCCGGGGACGCCGGGGACACCGGCGCGGCCGGGGGGCAGCTGGTGGCGTGGCGCAGGCGGCGGGATGGCATCCACCGGCGGCCCGCTCCCGCTTCCCAGCTCTCTGCTCCCAGTTCGCGCTCCCGCCCCGCTCCGCCAGCGCACACACCTGCCCGCCCCCCAGCACCCCCCGCCCCGCGCTGTCAGTCGCACCCACCTACCCCAGTGGCCGCCGCCGCCGCCGCCGCGGGTCCGGCGCGCCCCGCCGCCCCCGCGCCGGCAGCGGCACGGCACGGCACGGCACCGCACCCCCCCTTCCGCCGCCCGCCCGCCCCTTGCGCGGAGGTGGAGCGGCCGCCGGGAGGAACCAGGAAGTGAACGGCGGCGGCGGGAGGCAGCGCGTCCCCGGCCCTGCCCTTCCCCGCCCCGCCGGGGGCTGCCCGGCCCGCGGGCTCCCCGGCCCACGGACGGGCACCGGCCCCGGGCCCCGTGTGGCTGCGGACCGCCTGTGCCGACTGCGCGTTAACGGCCCGGGCGTGCGGGTGCCTGGGGGGGAAATGCGGGGTTTGTGAGGAAAAATACCCCACGCTTTTTTGTTTTGACATGGGAACGCATGGTTCTGCCTCACCGGGCATCTCTGATCCTCAGCCAGGTTCAGGGTGCTTTTGGTTTGCAGGTTCCAAAATCTTTTGGCACCCAGGGAGGAGCCGTACAGCGCAGAGCAGTGAGGATGTTTGGGGGACTGGAGGAAAGGCTGAGGGAGTTGGGCCTGTTCAGCCTCGAGAGGGGATGTCATTAATGTGTATAAATGTCTAAAGTGGGGGAGGGGGGTGCCAAAGAGATGGAGCCAGGCTCCTCTCGGTGGTACCAAGCACTAGGATGCGAGGCAGTGGGCAGAAATTGATGCACAGAAAGTTCCTGAACATGAGGAAGAACTTCTTTACTGTGTGGGTGACCACACACAGAAACAAACAGGTTGTCCACAGAGGTTGTGGAGTCTCCCTTGCTGGAGACATTCAAGAACTGTCTGGATGCAATCCTGTG
>QWTY01081130.1:0-16129 GCA_008033365.1 Pseudorectes ferrugineus | reverse complement strand
CGGGCACCGCGGCGCCCCGGCCCTCGGAGCAGCTCCGCCCTCGCTGGCAATGCAGACGCCGTCCCCCCCCCCGCCCCCAAAAAGCAGCTGCTCCAAGGACAGGCTGTCGGGTTTCGTGTCACTGGGAACAGCCTACATCCTCGCGAGGGGATGCTATTTATACCCAGGGAACGGGTGGCAGCTCCTGCCTCGTTCTCAGCCCCCAGCCCTGAGCAGGGCCCTGGCCCTGGGGTGCTGCCACGACACCCTCGGCCCTCCCAGTGCCAAGGTGAGACCCCAGTGCCCCCCCGCTGCTGCAGGAGAGGGAGTGATCCCCCAGGCAGAGCTTGTGCTGCTCTACACTCCGAGCTACAATAACAAAATGACATCAACAGGCGGTTTTGGTTTTCTCCGGGGTATCTGGCAAACACTGCTGTGGTGCAAGGGGGGCTGTCCCCCACCCCAAGGGCGTGGCACGGCTGGGGCAGGGCGGGCGAGGCTGCGGGTGGGATGTGGGTGATGGTTGAGGGAGCTGCAGGAACCAAGACTCCAGCGGGTAACAAACCTCCCAGCTCGTCACCCTCTGGGTTCCCCGGGGCTGCGAGGGACCCTCGAACTCCTCTCAGCCCCCCAAAAGTGGGAATTGAACCCTCATGGGTGCAGTCAGCTCAGGCAGCGAGAAGAGAGGCAGAGCAGCCCCAGCCAGGGCCATCGCTGTCCCTCCCTGCCCATGTCCCCATCCCAGCTCGGCACCGCATCAGCTCCAGGCACGACCCGCGTGTCCCAGCGCCGCGGCCGCTGCAGCAGTGCCAGCTCCTGCGGGAAGGAGGGAGGGAGGATCCTGGGAGAGGTGAGGAGCAGCCCGGCCCATCAATCACACACCGTCCTGACACCCCGCGCTGCACCAGGAGCTGCTGCTCGGGGCCGGGAGCTGTTTGGTGGCACCGGTCCCCGCGGTGACAGCCAGCCCCGCGAGCGCTGGGATCAGGGAGCGCGTTCCCGCCCCGGCGCACTAAATCCAGGAGCTTTTAGAGCAGCAGAGCAGATGGAGATCTTGGGCTGCGTGAGGACAGGCCCCAGGACTCGGGAGATGGCTCAGAAATACCGACGGGGGCGAGGGAGACTCCTTAAGGGCAGGACGCAGCTGGGATTTACAGCTCTGATCCGGCTCCTCTGGGGACTCACACGGGAGGGAAACGCCTCGCCGGGCACTTTGCATCCTGGTGCCTCCTCTGCGCCCCCCGCTCGGGACAGCTCCTCCGAGGGCTCCGAGGGGTGAGAGGAGGTGATGGAGAGATGAAAAATTAAATCTGCTGTGTTTTACAGCGAAACACCCCCGAAAAACGGAGACAGCGTGTCCTGAAACGGCCTTTCCCACATCCCTGCCTGCACGGGAGCGCCTGGGGCCGCCTGCGAGCGGAGCTGCCTGCGGCACTGGGACCGGCACCGTCCCAGAGCATCATCACCACGCAGCGCCCGAGGCGTGCGAGGCACTTAATAAATGCCGTTGTTGGATTAATTAGCAGGGAATGTGTCATGCCGTGCGCCCGGCCCGCGCCGGCTGCGGCGAGCACATGGCTCCAGGAGACCCGGATTAAATATGCATGAGACGGGGAGCAGGCAGCGGTGGGAAGAGCCCCCTGAGCAGTGAGGGGGGCTCAGCTCCCCGCCTCGGCAGGGCTGTGCCGGGGAAACCACAGCAGCGTCGGGCACGTGGCTGCAGAAATCCCTCCGTCTTCACTGCAGAGCGGAGCTGAGGGGGGGTTGTACATCCGCCCCTCCCCAGCACGGACCCCAGGCAGGGTGGGAGCAGCAGCATCCTGAAGGATGACGCTCCTTTGGGATCAGGCAGCAGCTCCAAGGTGAACTCCCCGAGCAGGGGCCGAGGGGCTCAGCCGGCGCTGGGCACCACGGGGAGGGTCCCGGCTGCCAAAGAGCACCCGAGGCTGCCCAGGGACACCAAGTGGCTCCAAGAAGCCCCCCTCAGGCTGGCACGGGAGGAGGAGGAGAGCAGGGAGATGGGCGGCCAAACACTGCAGCCGGGCAGGGCTGGGGGAACATCCCGGCTCGGGGAGGGGAAGGATCGGATGGATCCCTGTGAGAGGGCAGGGGGGAGCAGGGCCCCGGAGCTGCCAGGGCCGGAGCACAGGGACCGGCCGGGGCACTGCAGGCAGCTGGACACCACCCCGGGCATCGAGTCAAGGCCGACAGACCGTTCCGGTCACAGCCGTGACTCACTGGCTGTGACAGTGTCCCTCAAATGCCACTCGGGAGCCTTTGCTGGCAGAGCATCGGTTCCTACACCCCGAGGCACTGCCCGGGCATCCCGGCCAGCACAGCCGGGAAGGGGCTTCCTCGAGCCCTTCCTCCCCCCAGGGAACCCAACCAGACCTGGCCGGGGCCACACGGAACCAGCAATTCCAGAGCAAACGTTGCTTTTCACACCCCGCAGCCTCTCCGAGGTGCTGCTCCCCCAGCCAGGGCTGACTCCAGGCGGTTCCCAGTAGCAGGGAGACCCCATCCCTCCCCCGCGGGGGGCTGGGAGCTGCTGGGAACACGGGCCTGCCCCCCCTTTTTGCCTTCTCAGAATCTTTTCACAGCGTTTTCCTGGGCTCCTCCTCCTGCGATTTTCCCAGCTGCTGTCAAACGTCACCTTGACAGCTGCTTCCTCCATCCTTCCTTTTCATCCCGATGGATTATGGAGGGGCTGCGATCGCAGACTCCACCAAGGAGTTCTGGGCGGATCCTCCTCTGGCTGGGGATCTCATGAGGGATCCTGACCGCATCCCGGGGGCTCAGAGGGGAATAACAACTCCTCTCCCACCGGAGGGTCCCCGAGCAAGCCCCACTCCGCCCCGGGGGAGCCTGTGGGTGAGCACGGAGCTGAGGAAGACTCTGTCTTCCAAAGCCGATTAAAAATAGATGCAGCATCAAGCTAATTATGCTGATTAATTAGCATTTGTGGAGCAGGGTGGGCACAGGAGGGGGCACACGGGGAGGAGCGGGTGCTGCAGAGGGGTCAGAGCCCACCCTGTGCTGCCCCGGCACTCCCAGTCCCCCCCGGGTCCCCTCCGCTGCCCAGGACTGGGGGTACCAGGGCAGCACATTTGGGGGGTCCCCACGCCCCCCACTTCCCTCCCTGTCAGCAACAGATGCCAAACTCCACAGCGCTGCTGGAAATTAGGTCAGCGATAGCCTGCAGCAGATTTGAGCATTGCTCATCCTGCCGAGGCTCTGGTGCAAGTGGGAGATGCCACAGGGCAGCCCCACACCAGCGGCCACCCCCGGCCCGGCTGGCAGCGAGGGAAGGAGGGATGGAAAGGTCTGGATCAGCCCATAAATCCCCTCCCGCCAGGGAGGGCTGAGCAGGGATGCAGGGCTCCCTCGTGTTGCTGAGTCAGTGTTTGTGGAAGCTGGGGAAGGACAGCACCCCCCGAACACCCCCCCACAGACCTGGGGTCTCCCCCCAACACCTGATGGGGCAGGAAAACCCCACAGGGACACAGCAGTGCTGATTTATTCCTTCTGGAAAGAGGAGCAGGACCCCAGGTGCCCACAGCGATGGTGCTCACCCCCAGCTCACACCAGCCTTTCCTCTCCAGCCCCCTAGAGCCTCCCCACGCCCAGGGACCGGGAGGTTTCATGCACCGGCGTCGGATTTGGGATGGGTTGTGCTCCACAATTGGCAACGCTTTCGGGTCCCTTCTGCTCCCTCCCCAGGTCCCCTTATGTTGGTGTCATGAATATTCATGAGCTCTGTGGAAGCATCCAGGGCTGGGAGAGGAGCCCCAGCGCCGGTGGGTCCCGGTGCTCCCGGGCTGCCCGGGACCCCACAGTCCCCAGCCCCGTCCGCCTCGCACTCCCGACACCCAGGGCCCTTCCCAAAGGCTGGAAGAGCGGCGCCGTCCCGGACACGCTCCTGCTGCAGCTCCGCTCCCCTTTCCATCTGCAATTTCGGGAGCAGCTCCTGCTCCCTTCCCTCGCTCCCGGCGCTGCCGCCGCGCGGTCCCAGCGCAGGTTGGCAGATCCCGGGCAGGAGGACGGGGAACAGCGGCGGCGCGGCGGCGGAAAGGAGCCTATTTCCAGCAAAATGGAATTTATCCACCTGCAGGCGGAGGCGTGAGGAGGCTCCGGGGACCACACAGAGCTGCCTGACCGGGGGACTTCGTCCTCAGGCTGTGGAGGGGGACTCGGCTCAGAGGGAGTGCCAGGAGAGGCTGGGATGTTGTCCCCAGGGGACTGGGAGGTCGCTGGCCCCGATGGTGCCCCACGGGCGCGGCAGAGCCCGCCTGCTGCCCTGCCCTGCCTCGGACCGCAGCAGTTCAGGCACGAGCAAGAACCACATCAAATTAATTGGATCCCAGTTTACTGCAAACAAAGAGAAGGCAGGTGACATTTACCTAGAGGAGTAATTGATATCCGAGTAATTTGTTGGAGTAACCTCATTACATGCCAGCTGGATTTCCACACCCTCCCAATCCCACTCATTACAAACAAGGTTTGTGTGTTAATCAGAGCACTTTAATCACGGTGCTGCCCACCATCCCTCCAGCAAGTTACAAAGCCACCGAATTTATCACAGACCCTAAACACTCTCCCAAGAACCGCTGGGTGTTTTATTAGCAGGCAATGCTGCTCCTCGGGAAGACACCGGACGTTTCTCCCTCCAGTGATGGCTCAGGGGCACAGCCGGCTCCTGACACCACCTCTCCACCTCCCCTTCCCTCCATCCCTGGCCTGGCCGATCGCCTCCTCCTCCTCCCCAGCGCAGCCAGGAGCTGTTCCCTCACCAGACGAACGGCTCCAGTCACAACACGAGCCGGGAGCTGCCGGCAGAGCCTCCCACGCCGGAGCGCGGCGCTCACCGGGGCCGCCCCGGCTCGGGGCTCTCCCGAGCGCTCCGTGAACACAACACCGCAAACAATTCCCTGGATCCGAGCTGGAGCTCCCGGGCAGCAGCGGCGGGGAGTGACCAGCTGGGCTTTGCAGGCAGAGGCACAACGTGCCAGGCAGCCAGTCCAAGAAAAGCAGGAAAAAGCGCGTTCCTAAGGAAACATCCTGCATCGAGCCCCCGAGGTGGGAACTAACCCAGGAACTGATCACGGGCTGGTTTCACAGCCTCGATTTGCGTTTTTAAAGCTGATCGGGCTGCCAGGATGGGGACAAGGCACTCCCAGCGTGTCCCCACAGAAGGAACCAGCTCATGTGGGACCCCACAGAGCTCCAGAACAGCTCCTTGTGTCCCTCTGCCCCGCTCCCCCCCACGCAGGGGGACACTCTGGCCCTGGGTACAGAGGAGAAGGTGCCACAAAACTTGGGTCTTTACGGACCTGCCCAAGAGCTCCTGCACCCTCTGCGCCCCCTCCACCCACCCCCTCGGGGGGACACAGCCCCAGACCCCAACAGGAGAGATCTGTTGCCCCACGGAGGTGCTGCCTTGCTTTGGGCTGAGCCCTGCACAAGCTGCTCCATCACCCTAATGACACAGCTCATAATCATCTCATTTGCTATTAATTTGCTTGTCAAGAGAAATTCCACTCACTTGCTTTTAATTAATGGGGCCTTAAAAATAAAGCCAGGGGGCTGACGGGGCTGTGGCGAGAGGATCAGGGAGGATCAACCAACACCAACAACGGAGAACTATTTATAGGACAAAAGGAAGGGAAAAATTAAAAAAAGGACAAAAGGACAAAAAAAAAGAACAAAAAAACCCTGCAAGGGAGCCATGACGTTCCCCAGCTCCCTCTGCACACCCAGGCTCTGTCCGGGAGCCACCGCAGCCAAGAGGCCTCAGCTGCCACAGAGGGGGACCAACACTAAAAATGCCCATTTAGAGCCAAAGCTGGGGCCCAAAGCTGGGGAATGCTCCGAGGGCCAGGGGACACAGCTGCCCCAGCCAGCCCCACAAACACCAAACACTCTGGGAATGTGGGAAGGGAGGGGGGCTCAGCTGCCTGGGCCCAGCTCCACACCAACTGGGAGCACCCAGACCATGGCTCAGACCTGCAGCTGGACCTGGTTTGGGGAACCAGGAGGGAAACAGCCCCTCCTAAACCCACCCAACCAAGCCAAAGGGAAAAGGAATGAGAACTGGGGGCAGGGAGGGGGGAAATCCCAATAAAACACTTCCCCCGTCCTCAGCAGGAGTGTCCCGAAATACAAACCCTGAGTCACCGGAGCTCAGACTGCACAGGCAGCACCTACACTGCCACAAGCTCCAGACACGGAGGTGGGAACATCCCACCCAGCTTCAGACACCTGTGAGGGAGCTGCTCATCCACACTCCCTCAAAACTCGCAGAACAGACTTGCATCCCAAAGCATCTCCTCTCCCTTCTCCCAGGACCCCAGATGAACAAGGCAGGCGCAGGGATCCTCCTTCCTGATCTCCAGGTGTCCAAATAAAACAGAGGGAGCAGATCCAGAGAATGTGCAGCAGAACCATTCAGCACCCAGGAGTCAGGAAACCCAACCCCAAATGAATTCTGCCCCAGTTTGTCACCCAGGAGCCATCACTGGGCAGCCACATCTGTGCTCCAGCCCCACAGCTCATTCCCCAGCAGCACTGGGGGGTGACCAAGCCCTGAGACACCTCCGGAGACTCCCAACCAGTCACAGATGGAAATGGTGAAGAGAAAACTCCCCTGGTGATAACAGGAGGATGTACAACCAGCCAGCAATAAGTATTTTCCTCTGATTCCCAACAATTTAACACCCAGAAAAGCCAATTTACAGCAGAGAGCTAAAAAAGACAAGCCATGTATGAGTTTATTTCGAAGGACACTCAAGCTCCAGTCTCTGAGTTTCTGTTAAGAGGTTTCAAGCATTACAAAGAGATTTTCCCTTCCCAGGGTTATAAACCAATTAGATAAAGACCAAGTTAATCCCTTATTGTGTCCAAAGAGCCACAAGCAGACACCAAACACGGAGATTAGTCCCTTCCTTTAAGCACCCCACACTTGGGCAGCTGGGAAAGCACCCCACAGCCCAGGCAAACCCCAAACCCAGGAGCACAGAGCCCCTGGCTCCCGCAGGGCTGCACAGGGGGCTGCCAGGACACTGCAGCACCATCCTCCTCCCAAACCCTCCCCAGCTGACTCAGTCCAGAGTCACCTGAGTTTACCTGCACTTGGAAGGAGAGGAGTTCAGAGCCCCACGCAGAGGGAAGCCGGGGCAGTGATGCAGAGCCATGTGCTTGGGCTTTTTTATGTTGGGTTTTTTTTACCTGATTTTTCCTCATCCCCCTGGGCACAGGCAGCTGGGGGTGCTCAGGCCAGCCGAGGACAGCAGGATCCCCAGCCCTGGGTCCCTCCCAGGCTGAGCACACCGACCCTACATGGACCAACACACCCAGATCCCAGCAGGAACAGGAACACCCAGCGCCAGATCCTGAACAGCCACAGCCTCGTGTTCCTGAAGAGGAGCTGGGCTCAGTTCCTTGAGCTCCCACCCAAATCACAGCTTTGGCTGCAGAGCCTTCCCTGACCAGCCCACCCCAAATCTCTCATTGTCAAGCACAAAAAAAAAAATCACCAATAGATCAGGGATTAAAACCACAGACATTAGAGATTAAAGATGAGATTAAACCCAGACACTCACCCAGGGCAGGAACAGCCACAGTCCCACGTGCTGAGGGTTCCCCTGTTCTGCCAGGGCCATCCTGGAGGAGCTGCTCCCCACAGAGCCTCCTCCAGCACAGCTGAGCCAAATAAGGGGCCTCATTCAGCACAGCTGGGGTGAATCTGCAGTGGGAGTGCTGTCACCCAGAATTTAGGATGAGCCAGGGATGACCCTGTGGCCTCCCAGTACAGGCCAAAGCAACCAGAAAACCCAGATGGATTTCCCTGGTGTTCTGCCCATGAGGTCTAGGAGGGAGCTGTCCCCTGCCCACTCTGTCACTTGTGCCTGAATTTGTGACAGGCTTGAGGAGACTGTCCCCATGCTCAGAGAAGTCGCTGGTTTGTGTGGGGCTGGAATGAGGAATGAACTGATCCCTGCTGGCAGCGGTGGCTTTGTCCCCACCCTGCTCCCTCGGGACGGGACACTCCCAGGAGCAGCCCCAGAGCTGCCCCGATGGGCCCCAGGGGAGCTGGGTTTGTGGCTTTCTCCCTTTTCCCACCCGGGTTTCAGCAGGGACAGCCCAGACCCCGACACAGCAGAGGCACAGCGGGCTGGGTTTTGTCTCCCCACCCAGAGCAGCTCCAAGACAGAGAAAAGAACAAGAGTTGTACAACAAATTTATGCAAAATTGAGGTTAAAACAGCCCACAGGAGCCTGACCTAAGCACCCCTCCCCAGCCCAGGAAAGCATCCTTCTTCCTCTTCAGGCTGGAATCTTACACAGCCACACCAAGATCTCCCAGAGCATGTTCTGCTCCTGCTGCTCTTCGGGAACAGTCAGGAACCACCTGCCAGCCTCAGCCAGGACCCCACACCTTGGGAGAAGCTTCGGCCCTGCAGGCTGGACGAGGGTTGAGGATGATTTGGGCACAGAAGCTCTTGGCTCTGGGCTCTTCTCCTCAGGCCGAGCCGGGGCTGGGCCAAAACTCCAGCCTGGGATCTGGGCAGCTGCAGTGCTCTGTGTGCCAGGAATGACCTCCCTCCCTCCCTCCCCATCCTCCTGGGAGGGAGATGGTTTCTCCCATCCTTTCCCCTGAGATGATCCTTCCTTCAGGGAGAGCTGGAACGGGGCTGCTGCTCCCCAGGGATGTGCAGAGGGAATGGGAGAGCCCAGGATGCAGGGACAGGGAGAAGCTGTTCCAGAAACAGCGGGAAGGGGGGTGTCTGTGCCACAGAGGTGTGGTGGGAGACACAGGCTGGCTCTGGGGTGGAAATGCCTCAAAGTCTCTGTGAATCACCCCCTGCAGCTGCCCAAGGGCTCCAGGGAGGTGTTGCAAACTCACACGTGAGCCTTTGCTCACACAAAGATTTTAACAATACTTGAAAACAAACCCTGAGAAATTCACTGCAAGGATTCTCCCTGAGCAGTGGCTGGTGCTGTCCTGAGGGACACAGCCTGGCACAGCTGTCCCTCAGGGTGGCACTGGGCTCCTGCACCCAGCAGGGCTCAGCCTTAGGGCAGGAGAGGACCCAGAGAAGAGGAGTTCTGCACTTTCTTCTGGCACCAGACTAATCCTCCAATTCAGCCTCCTTTCTGCTGCTGGGAACAAAGACGAGAAAGTAGAAAGTAGATTTTTTTTTTTAAAAAGTAGAAACCAACAGGCACAAACAACTGGCACTTGGTGACCAAGGAGCTCAGGTACAGAGGGTGTGAGAGACAAGGTCACAAGTGGAGTGAGTGTGGGGTTCTGGGGCACTCCCCTCCAAACCAGCCAGGGTGAGCTCCAGCACTGCCCTGGCAGGAGCTGAACTCCAGCACACACTGGGGACACCTGGCCTGGCGCTCACAGAGCTGCCCCAGGGCCTGGCCATGCTGAGAAAGTGCCACCAGAGCAGCTGAGAGAGCCCCTTGTCCTGCCCCTGGGTGCACAACTCGAACAGAGGAGCTGAGCAGGATCCAGCACCATCCATGTGTCCTAAGGAATCCATCCACAGGAGCTGCCTCAGCCAGCATTAACAATCCCCCACTCCACCACTGCCACCATCCCCACTTCTGGTCCCTCAGAGCCCTGACACACCTGGCTCACCCCGAGCAGCTCTGGGGGCAGGGCTCCCTGCTGTCGGTCCAGCCTGGTCCTGGGGCTGAGGGAGCCCAACTCTGCTGTGAGCTGCACTGGAGAGGCAGCAGAGCCACAGCACGAAGAGCTCCCGCACCTCAGGGGCCCTGCCACGGATTTACCTCTGAACTGACACCCACGGGCCCACCTTATGTAAGAGTGCGGGACTCTGACCCTCCCCAAGACCTGGGGGCCAACACCAGCTCCCTGCAGGTATTTCTGTTCACCCTCAGGTCACACCTGTGGGCGTTAGGGCTTTGCTCATGATCAGTGCTGAAAAAAGACCAAATCCTCTCTGCCCTTCCCCAGCTCAGGACACGGCGCTGTCGGAAGCAACGTGTGAGGCAGCGTGGCCACACGGAGCAGAAATCACCTTCTGGAGGAGCACATGTCCTGATCTCCTCACCGAGCTCACCTTGTTACCCTGCCTGTACCTTTAATGCCATTACTGCAGCTCATTCCATGAGCAGATCCCCCTTTGCCCACACACCCACCTCTCTGGGCTGGCAGGGAGAGCCTCCAGCACCTCCAGCGGAGCACAGGGCTGCTTCCGAAGGTACTCCCTGGATCTAATGTCAGCCTGGAATCGAGGAGGAAAATGAGTGAGAACGGGCTGAGCAGCCTGGCTGGTGCCTGCTCTGTTATCCCAGCGTGCCCCATCCACCCTGCTGCCAGCACATCCCACCAGGAACACTGCATGGCCCAGTGGTACAGCAGGGCAGGACTGGGGCAAGGAGAGCACCAACCACATCCCAGGAACTGTTAGAAAGTGTTGCTGGGCATTTACTGGGTGTTCCTGCCCCCACCCTGGTGTTTGCTCAGCCCTCCAGTGCTGCACGACTCAGCAGCAGACCCTTGATACCATCACAAGCACATCCCGGGCTCCTGGACAACTCTGAGGACTGGCAGTTGATTTTTACAGTCCTTCAAAGTTTTTTTCTCTTTTAGAAACTTCTTTCCCAAACACACTGCTGTGACATTTCCGAGCAGCTGCTGTGCCCACCTCAAAGGCAGAGTGTCTCTCCCCACTTACAAAGCAGGATGTGACCTTCCCAGCTGGAAAAGCTTCACAGCGTCTGGTGACGACGCTCAGAAATTGGGTTAACACATCCCCGGGGACTGTCCTTGAAGCATTTGCTGCTCTCCCCCCGCGCTGCTCCTGAGGAGCCTCTCCTGCAGCCTCGGCAGCCCCCAGGCCCTGAGCCCCGAGCCTGCTGCTGGAACCTGCTCCACAACTGCAGAGCCTCCTGCCAGCTGAGGAGAGAGTTACATAAGGGGTGGTTTGTTTGGGAGATTTTTTTCCCTTCTCTCTATAATTGGACAGTTTCATAACCGAACTGACAAATAACTTTGATCACTCTTCAGGATAAGCGTTTACGTGATGGATTTTATAACCAGGGAAGGAGGCTGCTCAATAGTCCCCAGGGGGAGACCAAGGAGCAGGAGGCACAGCTACCAACTATTTTTCTAAGGAAGAAAAACCCCAACCACGTTCCGCTGAGAACATCAGCTAATGCTTGATGAGGTGGCAGTTCCCAGGCAGGGCTCACTCCTAACACAGCACTGGAGTCAGCTTAAGGTGGTGATTAACCATGGGCTAATCAATAAAATGGATCACTGTCCTGCAATAATCCTCACAGATTTGGGCTATTTTCAGAGGGGATGAGTGCTTTGCCTGTTATCTGAGGGGCCGTGGTGGTCCCTGTGCACAGCAAGCTTGGAGGGGGTGCACCCAGAGGGAGCTGGAGTCTCAGGACACCCGTGACTGATGTCCAGTCCCAGAGGACAGGCTGATGCCTTGTCTCACTCTCCTGAGGGCAAGTGCTCAGTGATTCACAGAAAGGGACCTGCAGGCCTGTCCTTCCTGGTGCGCTGGAGCAACCTCAGGCTGTCCCAGCAGCCCCTCCCTGAGGCAGCCCAAACCCGCTGGGCACGGGGCCAGGGGCAGCTCAGGGAAGCACCAAGCGAGCAGGAGGGTGGTGAGCAGCCACCAGGAACCCGACCCAGCGAGAGCAGAGCAGGCTCCAGTGCAGCCCCTGCCAGCTGCAGAGTGGCACCAGCTTCTGCTTCCTCGCTGTGCACCCAGATCCTGGGAAGGGGCAGGCCTGGAGCGTGGGCAAGCACCAGGGAGGGGTCTGACCGCTGTCAGGAGCAGGCAAGGGCAGCGCTCTCAGCAGGCCTTGGGATTGCTCCAGGGCCACTCAGGGTGAGTGCCATGCTGATTATTCTGGGATGGCAGCTCCTGCCTACCTCAGTTCCTGCCTGGGAGCTCCGAAGGACCAGCCCTGTGCAGGACCTCACAAGGGAGCACGGCTCTCCCGCCTGCGCCTGGCACGCGGAACGAGGACTGAGTGGGATGTAAATATTGATTGCAGGTGACAAGGGAAGTTCATCCCTCTGCTTCCTCCGAGAGATCACTTCTCTCATCTGCACCTCAGCCAGTTCCTTGGCAGCACGACCACACTGTGGGCTGAATGCAAATGGACCCCTCCTGATCCCTGCCTGGATAGTGCTGCATTCCCGGGAAGCACCACATCCCCTAAAGCAGGAGGTCTGAGTTCCCACAGCAGCTGCACTGCACGTGCTGCCCTCACACAAACCTCAGGAGCTGTGGGTTCCTGAGCTCTCACAGACCATTTTGTTTCCAGGGCTGCCAGAACTTCCAGACCAGGACCTGATGATCCACAGGTCTTTCCTGACACTGGGAAATCTGTAAGCACTTCACCTATCAGGTCTGCAATCTCTGGAGACATACCACGGCAAAAAGGCCAAGTCAGCCACCCATGGCAGGATTCCCCACAGCCTCCTGCTTCCTGACTCCAGCCCCAGGTGCTCAAGAGCTGAGGCTTTCAGCTCTGCCTGTGCCAAGAGCTGTGGCAGCCACTACACAGAGGAAGAGCAGCAGGGACAAGTCCCATGGAAAGGTTTGAGTGTCCTCACCTCCTGCCACCCCTCTAGAGTAAACACACTTCCCTGTTGGATTTTTCATCTCTATGTAAGCAGAGTGATAATAATTCATTCCATCACTCTAAGGAAAAGGTCACAGAGAACTGGAAGAGTCTCCGAACACGAGCAAATCCTGGAGATGTCTGGAAGCGAAACGAGGGTGATGAAAAGCTCCGAGACACCTTTTCGTTTCCAGAGGGAATGCTTTTCCCTTCCCTTTGAACACGCCGAGCTGCAGAGCTGGCTCGGAGCTCTGCAGAGGCATCTGTCCCTGGCTGGAGCAGGTTACATAAGGAGCTCCACCAGCCTCCTCCGGTCTGGCAGGTGCTGGGCCTGAGATTGGAAACTCCAGCTCTGCTACGGACACCCCAAGGTTCGTTTTGCTCCAAGGAGTAAGAATTTGGGGGTGGTTTATAAGTAGAGTCTCAGCTCCAGGGAACACTGCAGCTCTGGAGCAGCACCCAGCAGGGTCACCCAGCGCTGCCCCGGGCGCTGCTCAGGTGGGCACACCCCTGACCCCGCCAGAGCAGCGATGCCAGTGGGCTGTCCCAGGGTAATGTTAAGGACAGGGACACCTGGGCAGGCCCTGGGGTCACTCCTGGCTCTGGGCTGTGGAGCCACCAACAGTAGAGTGACCTCGGAGAGAAGGGAAGCACTTGCCAGGCCAGAAGTCCCAGAGGCTTTGAGCTTCTCCAGAGCCTTTCCCCAAGTTCTGCTGCAATTTAATCAGCCAAGGCCGAGCCTCGGTGGCAGCTGCAGCTCGGTGACAGTGATGCAGTGCTGTCACCTGCTGGCTGGTGGCTCCGTGCGGAGTGCGGCAGTGGGAAAGGCCCAGAGGAGCTGCACTGCGTGCTGTGCTGGGCTTCAAGTGCCCGGGAAAACTGCATTCCCGGCTCCTGGGGATTAACACCAGCATCACAGGAGCTGCCTGCAGAGAGGAAGCAGGAAATCAGTCAGGCTGGGTCTGCAGGCAGGGCTGGGAATGCTGCCGGGCACTGCGTCAGGAGAACGGGCCTGGAAGGACCAGCGAGCACCACCGTGGGCTGGGGGAACAGCCCAGCAGGACGGTGTCAGCAGCAGAGGAGGGGCAAACTGAGGCTCTGCAACACCCCAGGGGCTTGGCAAACGCTGCTGCCTGCCCCTGCTCCCGCCTCCTCCCCTCGGCTGCAGGGCCGTACCTGCCGGATGGGCTCCGGGATGCGGAAGCGGCAGCAGGCCCTGACGAGGCGCACGGCCGTGTCCAGGCTCACCCGGTGGCCCACGGAGACGTAGAGGGGCTTGGAGCTGTTGTTGTGGCTCCGCAGCACCTGGGCAGTCAGAAAGGAGGCATCAGGCACTGAAGAGGCTCACCTGAACACACGCAGAGGGGCAGGGGAATTAGGAGCCAGCCAGACCCCTCGGGTGGGGTGGTGGCTCTGTGTTTGCAGCTCCCAGCCTTCCTGAATATCTTCTCCATCTCCAGGGACTGTTTGTCCCTCGTGGCCCTTCCCCAAACGCCTCAGGCTGCTCTGGGATGCAGGGAGATGTGCCAGTACAGGCTGACAGCACACACAGGAAGTGTCTTACAGCTGCCTGTTCCCGCTCTGCTCTGAGTCAGACGCTCCCAGACTGATCCCAGGAAGCTGCCAGGGAACTGGCACCTCTCCCAGACTGTGGCTCACAATCCAGGGTGCTGGAGCACCTCAGGTGCCACAGCCATGGACGTGAACGTTCCCAGCACCTGAGCTGCCAACTCCCTACAACCACCTGAGCTGTCAGGAAGGGGCCAGCGGTGTCACTGGTCACCTGCTCACACCTGCCCTCCTGGACGGGATCTCTGAGACAGCCCCACTGTGGACAGTGACCAGTGGCCCAGTGACCGCTTACCATGCCCAGGACTTTCCCCGAAGTGCCCGTCAGCGGGAATGTCTCTCCTGACCTCTGCAGGGAACGGACCTAGGGATAAACACACATGAGGCCAGGTCATTAGCACATAATTGCACATGGTGTCCAAATTCCCTCGGGATATTAAAAACCAGAACTAAATCCCAGCCTGGCCTAACCTGCTCCCTGTGCAGCTCGTCCCTGACCAAGCCATCCACGTGCAGGAGGTTCTTGGCCACTCCGACACACGGCAGGTCCGTCAGGACTCCGAGGTGACATGCTGTGCCAAACCCTGCCAACAACCGGCCACTGTGACTGCAGGACAGCAGGAACAGGAATCCCAAGGAGCAGCACAGGGACTGGGACAGCAGGGCTCTCCAGGAGCAGCCTACCTCTGGGATGGAGCAGGCCATTCCCATCTACCAGAAGCACCTGAAAAAGCCAAAGCAGAAATGTTATTTCCTGGGCACTGAGAGCACTCCAAGGAGCAACCAGGGGTGCTGGCTCGGGGGGGAAGGAGAAATCCCTCTTGCTTCTTCAATTCTCCCTGTAAGGCTCTTCCTGCCTGTGCCTGACCCTAAAGCAGCAGCAGTGTGGGACTGGCAGCACCCTGCACGCACCACGGGGCTCCCACTGCCATGAGAGGCCTGGCTGCTCTCAGCTCCACATCCCTGCTCCCTAAGGAGAGGGAATGGATGCTCCAACACAGCTCTGACCCTGCCCCTCCCGCCCCACCAGCTCAGGCTCCGGAGGGAGAACACCTTTCCCAGGATTCTGCACCCAGGACACGCCAACTCGGGACAAAGAAAACACACCACACCTGAGGCTGGAGCTGGGGCTCCTCCTGCTGCAGTCTCCGGACAGCTTCCACCAGGAAAGGGACCTCTCGGAAGGCCAAGAACCCGGCCACGTATGGGGCACTGACGGCCACCATGCGGCAATCCTGGTACAGCACCTGGAGCAGGCACAGACAGCACCTCGGGACGCTGCCTGAGAGTCCCTGGATGTTCCAGAGGCTCCTCCTCTGGTCCATGTCCCCTCTGCTCATCCCTTTTAAACCCAGGGACGGGTCAAAGGAAACCCTGTGAGGCAGCACAAAAAACCTGATTCCTGCCTTCCCTGCAGATCACAGCAGGACTTGAGATTCAGTTCATTAAAATCCCAGCAGACAGCATCAAACTTTATTCCTCTGCTTGTTAGAGCTTTTACAGTTAAAGATAATTTTTATATCATTTTGAAAGCTGGGAAAAAGACCAAAAATCTTTATTAGTTCAAGTAAAATGACTGTGAGATCCATGGTGGGTTTGGAAAAGCCTTCCTATGTCACATCCCATATTATCAGCTGTTTCCCAGCAAGAACTCACACACGAGACTCTGCACTGGAGCACTACAAACACCTCCCTCTGCCCACGGACACCAGCCCCGCTATACAGACACTGCAGCTGCCTCTGGACCCTGGGTGAGTTCCCAGCCATCCTACAAAACTCCTGCAACTGGGAGCTGTTTGTATCACACCTTCCTAAACTTCTGTCTAAATCCTTACACATATTTTTTTCTGTTTATCTTTCTTGGGAACACACGATCGGAAGGTTACCGAACACACACAGAATCACAGAATGGTTTGGTCGGGAGTGACCTTAAAGCCCATCCAGTGACACTCCCTGCC
>QWTY01081092.1:0-15524 GCA_008033365.1 Pseudorectes ferrugineus | reverse complement strand
CCGCCGCCGCCGCCGTCGCGGGAGCCCCCGCCGCCGCCGCCGCCGCCGCAGCAGCCGCCGCCGCCGCCGCCGCCGCCCCCGGCGGCCCCGAAGGGCTCGGCGGCGCCCAGCGCCGGGGCGGCGGAGCCCAAGTTGTGCGCGCTCTACAAGGAGGCCGAGCTGCGGCTCAAGAGCAGCTCCAACACCACCGAGTGCGTCCCGGTGCCCAGCTCCGAGCACGTGGCCGAGATCGTGGGACGGCAAGGTGAGCGCCGGGCCCCCGGTACCCCCGATCCTCCCCGGTGTCGCCGGTCGCCGGCCCCGGGACACTCCCCCGCGGTCGGGGGGCCCCGCCGCCGCCCCCGCCGCTCCCTCCCGCCCATTGTTCGGGGCCGGGGCCGCTCGGCCCCGCCGGGGACAAAGCCCGGGGCTCCCGGGCTGTGGGCGGGTGGCTGCGCTCCCGGCACGGGGGTTTTTGGGGTGGGTGGGATGGGGGGTCTGCGGGAATGCTGCGGGGGCTTGTCCGGCTGCTGGCACCGGAGCCCCGCGCGCCGCTCCCCGGTTCTGCCAAAGAGCAGATCTCGACCGCGCTCTCCTTAAGAAAAAAACTGGGAATAAGGCGGGGGAAGGGCGGGGGGTGCAGGCTGAGCCCGGCCCCGCGCCCCGGAGTCCCCCTTTGTTGGCCGGGCGGAGGGGGTGTGGTGGTGCCGGGCTCGGTCCGAGCGGCCGGTGAGCGGGTGGGAGCCGAGCTCCTCCCGCCGCCCCGGGGAGCGGGGGGACCCCGGAGCGGGACCCGCCGTCCCGCGTGGGCCCCCCGCAGCCGCTGCCCGCGCGCCGCCACAGTGATGCTTTTGTTCTCCTCACGGCTCCGTTCGGAGCGAGGTGGAATGGAGGAGGGCTTTAAAAAAAATTATATATATATATATATATCTCCATACCACACCCACTCTTAAGTCACCCCTCGCCCACCCCCACCACTCCCGGGTGTGCGGTGCGGGGCCCCGCGCCGCCCGTGGGCACTGCGGGAGCCGGGGCACGGCGCTGCCGAGAGAAGTTTTGTGTCTCTACAGAGGAAAAAAAAATAATAATAGTGCGGCTAAGTGTTGGGGTTTTTTTTCTTTCTTTCTCTGAACAAGTAACTTGACGCTCTGGAAGTGCGATGAGCAGAGCCTGCGGCTCCATGGGCAGATGCTCCCCTGTGGGTTGGGATCGCAGGCCCCCGAGCAGGGGGTTTGTTGTGGAACCCGGGGGGTGATGACCCCCCGGTGCTCCGAGAAGGGCTGAGGTGGGCGAGGGGAAGCCACGGGGAGAGGGACACAAATGGCTCCTTGCTGGGCATCTCTGACGCTAGGGCGTGTGGTTGGAACAATGGGGCCTGCGGAGGCTCCGCTTGCTCCCACCCGTGGAGCAAGGGTCCGGTTCCCACGCCGGGATGGAGAGTGGGCAGGAGTCCGGGGGGTGCTGACCTCCCCAAAACTTGGGGCATCTGCAGCCGAGGGAACAGCTCTTGCTCTGGCGTCCACCACACTGGGATGGGGGCCCCTCACTGGGGACCCGGGGAGACAGGCGGGAAGGGGTGAAGGTCTGGCCCAGGAGATCCCACTGGCCCTAATCCTGATCCTCCCTGTGATGCCTTTGCATTGCCGGCAGTGGAGCGCGGGCAGACGTGGTGGGGCTCAGCACCAGCTCTGCACTGGTGGGTGTGAGGCCATAGAGAATCAGGCCCCCTTTGTTTAATAAAGTTGGGAAAGAGGATTCGGCAGGCGGAACCGAGGGGAAACGTGCCAGGGCTGTTTTCTTCCAGGATCTCACTGCTGCCCCAGACTCCTGAGAAGGGGGTGTGTTCCCATGTGTTCAGAACACAGCACGTGCCTGTTGTGTCCAGAGCGATGGAGAGGAACGTGGAGACCTGGATTTTTTCCACCATTTTTAGTGTGTGTGAGGGTTTTCCCACATCTGGGAGACTGAAATGTCAGCGTGCTGGAGCCGTGGGGATGCAGCTGTGGCTGTGCTCCGTTGGCTGGTGGGGCAGATGGTGTAGCCTGTGCCCTGTCATGGAGGTGGGTGGGATGGATCCTGTGCTGGGAGAAGCCAGGATTCCTTCGGCGCAGTCCCTGCAGCTATGGCTCTTTACTCCAGCAGAGATCATGGCCCATGCTTGTTTCTAAAGGCCTGTAGGAATGTCTCCACTGTGCCTTGTTTTTGTGTAGAAGGCCAGATTAAGAAGGTCTGGAGCTGGGTGCGGGGCTACCAGGGGGATTGAATCCTGGACTCTCATGGATGCCTGACCAGGAATCCTAGAAACTGCAGATTGTCACCCCTTGGTAGCACTGCTCATGTGGCAGACGGTTTTCTAGGAAAACAATTGTTTTATGGATACTTGTGAACAGGGTAATGAACATCTTGAAAAAGGGAGGGGGAAAAAAGTAATAATGAAATAAAAATTATTTCAGGGCTTTACTTGGTAACAGGGTTTCGCTTTTTCTTCAACTTACTATTTTCTGAAGAAACGCACTATCCCTTCAGATTATTTTATAATAATATCAACCATCTGTGAAAGTGTTCCTCACAGGCAGGCGTGGATATGGAGAGGCCCGGATCTGGGCACAGGGGCCCTGGTGCACACACTTGGCCATGGGAATTCCACCTGCCATCAGGCCACCCCTCACATTGCCAAAGGAGTGTAAAGGCGCTTAAGTATAAATAAGGCTCAAGCCTGATATATTTTTATTGGAATGTCTGTAAGGGTGGTTTGTGAAGAGGTTTAATTGTGTCAGAGGGGGTGGCTCCACTCCAAGTGAGAGATGCTGCAGGAACTCAACCTGAGCTTGGCAGCTCCTGCTTTCCCCGGAAACTGTGAACGTGCCCTCGCGGAGCCAATCGCTGCTGGAAGCCTTGCTCCGGTTTGTGCTGGGGCTGGTTTGTGTGCTGAATTTGAGCAGCGTGTCTCCAGCAGCGCGGCCATGAGCCGGGTGGGATGGGGGACTGACTGGGATGAGATGGTGGGCTGTGGAAAGGGGGACATGGTGGGAACTGGACAGACAGGCTCCTCCACCTGGTGCCCCAGGGTCCATGGCAAAGAGCTGGGTGGCTGGTGGGATGTGCCAAGGGCTGCTTTGCAAAGTGAAGGACAGGAAACTGGAAAAGGAAGAATGAGGGGATGAAGTCATAAGAATCCCTTTGAGTGGTGCCTATGACCCCTGGCCATGGTTGGCAGTGACACCCCTGCCCTGGCTGGAGGTGGAGCCCTGACCTCCATGCCTGTCCTCCTGTTGCTGTGAGGGTGAGGGGCAGGGGTGAGTCTCTGCCTGAGTCGCAGCTCCTGCAGGTCATCCCCCCTTCCCCTGGCGTGTGTGTGAACTCCAGCTGTGCTGAGTTGGGTGACTGAACCTCCTGGCATGTGCCATGGCACGGACAATGCTCCCTGGTTCTGGAGGCAGTCTGGGCCTGTGTGGCACGTCAGGGTGCTTGGTGGCTCTTGTATTTCTCTTGCCAGCTCGTGTTGTGGGTGTCTTGCCTGCAACAGCCTGTCCATGACTGCCGGCTCTCACAGCCATGCCAATGAAATTGTAAAGACAAAGCACTGGAGGGGTTTGCAGTAGGTTTTTGAGGAGATGGTGGGACATCCAGGGATGTGGGTTGAGATGGGAGAGGTGCTGGGAGGAATGGAGAGTGTCGTAAGGGCATCATGTTTTAGTTGTGCATACTGTGAACTTAGAAAGGGGCAGAAATCCTCAGTCACTGTGGTGTCCGGGTTCTTCCCTGGAAGTGACCTGAGGTGGGTGTAGATCAGCCGGATCAAGATTCGTATCCAACTTTTCTGCCCGCTCCCACAGACAAACTGGGCTGCTGTCAGTGGAGCCAGGGAAGAGGGCACATTTAAGGCCAGATGTTGTGATTAGGGAGACATGGTGCTGGTTCTTTGTGTGTCTGTTGTGTGCAGGTGTCGGGAGAAGGCGTGGGGTTGGTTTGGCTTCCTGCTGCGCCCACTCCCAGCTGAGATTTTCCCTATAAGGATTTTTGGACTCTAAGGATTTTTGGTCCTTCTAAGGGTTTTTGGTCTCATCACAGTTATAGCATCCATTGTCACCTGTACTCACAGACACCCTTTGATGCAGCATCTCCCAGCCTGCTCCAACCAGCCTGTTGTCACCAGGAATGAGATTATGTGAGAGAGGATCTTAACATAATTGCTCTTTCTTGGCAAGGTGAAGTCAAATAACAAGAGGCCCCACTAAACCCAGGTGATTGGGCTCTTTGTGTAGCTCCAAACATGCTCCAACGCTTTCAGCATTTAAAAATAGTCCAAGGAAGCCTTTTCCATTGAGGAAGTCTGATGATTGCTGCTCCCCCACCTACCCTGTGGAGGTGGATGTATGTACAGCATCCGAGGAGCAGTGAGGGGGGCAGATCTTCTTGTCTCCTTGCTTCACCGAAATCTTGGAGCTAAAGCCACCCGATCTGGTGGGGTCTGAAGACAACCTCCGTACGCTGCTCTGGCAGCTCGGGATGGGCCTTAAAGGGAGAGAGATATTGCAATTGGTGTCGGGTTGTTATAAACTGTTAATGAGAATTGGTCTGAATTTACACCAGGGAAAAGTGCGGAACGGGATCGACTTTGTGCTGTTTGAACTGGAGGTGGGAGGAGAAAATGGGTCTGGGAGAGAGACAAAGGGAATTTTCTAGGGAGACACGCACGCTCCCCCGCTCATCGCATCGGATCGGGCGGCTGGATGCCGCGCTGACCGAGTGAACCGCGCCGCAGCGCAGCCGCCCGGAATCTAGGGCAGTGGGAAAGCGTGCTGTCGTTGGGTGGGGGCCCCCGCCTTTGTCTGGCAGCCCCCTCCCTGCGTCCCCCCCGCGCTTACCATGCCCCGCTTCCCCCGCGCCCTGGCCGGCTCCGGCTCCGGCTCCAGCGCCGCGCGTGTGCCGCGGGGCCGCGGCAGGATTGTGCCGTGCGGGGGGCCACGGGCACACCCACTCCGTGCCGTGCATCGCTGCCGGGGCTGGGGGCTTCCACTTCCCAACTTTGCTCCGCTGCACAAGGCAGTGATTGTCTGTGGCACCGGGGCTGTTTCTGTTGGGTGTTTTGGTGGGGTTTTTTTTCCTTTTTTTTTTGTTTTTTTCATAAACAACTTTCATCACAATGTGAAAAAGCGTAAAATCGCTGCACTGGAACAAGGCAGTTGCTGATTTTCCTGGCATGGTGCGTTGGGTGGTGTTTTTCCCCTTCTTGTAAACACAACTTGCATCATCAGGACAATAAACCCTCGGTGCAAAGAGATTTAGTTGGTTGGTTGTGGTCCTTTTGTGTGCATTTGTGCTTTTTGACACCACTTTCATCAGGTTTTCAATGCAGCAAAACCTTACCCCACAGGCCGTCAGGAGGGTTTATTTGTGAGGTTCTTTGTGTGCTTGTCTTTTAACAAGGCTTTCATGTTAACGGGGGAAAGAATGCCCCACCTTACCCGAGGTAGCTGAGGGTTATTTATTTTATGATCCTCTTCAATTTTATGACTACAACAGAAAAAAAGACCAAGTTCTAATTTGCCCTTAGACCCTCTTGTACCCCACCAGCACTGTCAGAATGGACTGCGTGGGGTATTTACAGGTGTAATTTGTATCTGTGCAGTGTAACGTTGCCTTGGGATAAATGAGAAGAGGGCTAAAAAGGTTTTGTCCGTAGAGATTATTTCGTATCTGATGAAAACAAAAAATATCAGGACCTGGAGTGATTTGTGGGGTGTGTTTTCCAAAATAAAACCACAACACAGTCAATGAAACAAAAAGACCCACCTCGGGGTTGGCTCCGGAGCTGTTTGCTGTGGCTGGTACAGCTCCTCTGGTGCTTCCAGGGTCACACTCCTGGGCTGGAGGTGCCAATTGGTGCCCGGTGAGAGTCTCTAGCCTTCATCAGTAGCAGAATATACCTGTGCAGGATCTGGCCTTGTGGCAGCACTGAGGAGAAGGTCATCAGCGGGTTTAACTCCGAATTTACACCAAAGTGAAATTATTTGATGGATCTGCTCCACAGGCACGGCTGCATGCGCCGTTGCACTGTCCTGATGGCATTGTCACCGTGGTGCTGTGCTGGGCACATCCGTTCCATGCCCTGCTCCGTCCTTCTCCCGCTGGTGGAGCAGTGCCTGCGAGCCTTGGTGTAAACCCTGCCGAGGTCCCGTGAAAACATCAGTCTGGGGCTGCTCAGAGTGAGAACATTTGGGATGGGTTCATGCCAAGGAAACGACAGTTAGATCAGATGCATCCAGCACCCTCGTGTCCCTTGTGAGCAGCTGCCTTTGCTGGAGAGGTGAACCAAGCTCCTAGAGCCTTCTGCATTAGTTTTGATGGATTCGTTGCCCTGATGCAGGGGTAAGCAGAGAGGAGAAGGTGGCTGTGTGTCCAGATGACCCCCACCACCCATCTTGGCAATGTCTAGACTCAATTTATTTATGTGTTTTCAGCCAGAGATGGCTGCTCTGCGGATTAATTCCAGTTAGCTGACTGGTCTGGGCACCAGAGGCTCTCCACTCCTCCAAGGTTTGGTCCTGTGTGGGAATGTTTGTGATGTACTCAGGTAATTTGCAAACACATTTACTTCGAGTCAATTGGTAATCAGTGAAATTAAAGAGAAAAAAGGGTGAAGGGAGGAACTGAGCTTACAACCTCCTTCATGAAATGCTTTGGGATCGGCATTATTGACGAAACCAGGGTAATAGAAGGTAGGCTGTGGAAACACAATGAGAAAGGGCTTAATTCTCTGTTTAATATAAAAATCTAAGTGCCAGGGGTCTGCCAGGGATCGACACACTGACGTCTGTGCACTGCCATAACGAGGAGAACATGCACCAAGTTATGTATTAGTACAGCTTTGACGGGTCCTTTTCTCCCCTTAGCTTCATTTTGACACCACCTGCTAGGCAATTCCCTCCCTTCCATCTCCCTCCCCTTTGAATAATCTCCCGAGTAAAATGCTTTGTTACGTGGTGTTTTCAAATTTCAGTTATGCACGAAGAAAGTGTCAAAAAAACACCCCATGCAAGACAAATTTTGTTTGGAATAAGCACATCGAGGTGTGCTGCCCATCTGGCTGGGATGTCACGGGCCACATCCTGATCCAGCTGTGCTCCATCAGAAATGGGGTGATCTCAAAGGAGGCTCAGCCCCTTTTTAGTGTGCAAAGCAGAGTCAGGGATGGGGCTGAGATGGGCTGGGAGCCTTGGCACTAAGTGAGTAAATCACGTTTAAGCCCAACCTAGTTTTAGCTAATGTAAACCAGTGCAGCGCTCCTGGAAGTTGTGGAGTTCTCTGGATTTGGGCTGCTGGTGGTTTGTCCATTGTCTGTGCCAGTTTAGAGCTGCTGGAGGTCGGGGCCACTGAGCCTGCTGGGCTGCTGGGCTTGCTGGAGTTGGTCTAATTTCCTACGAGGTGATTTTCTCCTGTTTTTAAGCACGGGATCCCCATCTGTCTGTCTCCACAAAGCTGGCTTTCCCGTCTGCAGGCCTGCACAGAGACCCTCCCTCCCCCCGCTTCTTACACCACCGACTGCACCACGCGTCCTTTTGTCCGTTCCAGATCCTCCTTCCCCTCCCTCTCGCCGTGCTCTCTCATTGCCCGTCTTCCTTTTGCTGTTTTGGGGTGTCTCTGCTTTGCCTCCACACCCCTCATTCTCCTCCTCCCTTGGAGGGATCAGGGTGTGCCTCTCCCTCAATTTCCATCACCTTTGCTCCCTCCCTAACTCCCTCCCACTTCTCCAGCTCGTGTAACGTGCTTACATTTGCCCTCATTCATGTGTATTCCTTGCCACTGTTCCCTTCCATCTGTCCCCAGCATGGAGCCCCCGTCCTTTGTCACCGCTCTGCCTGCCTGACCCTCCCTGTCGCCTCCGTGATTGTTTCCTGTCGTGCTGGGCTCAGATCCCTCTCCCCCACACGCCGTCATTGTCCCGCGGCTCAGAACAACGCGGAGCCCAATCCCAGCCGTGCCACACGCCTGCCTGAGGTCTTTCTGCACAGGAGAGCGAGCCTTGCGCTCCAGAGGCAGAGCGCGGGTCACTGCGGAATTCGATGGCGCTCCTTCAGCCTGGGGTGATGCACGGGGAGGCATTTTCAGCTTGATGCTTGCCGTGAACACCCCTGTCTTTCCATATGATGCTCTGGTGATATCCCTGGGGAAATGGTGGCATCTTGGTTAATCTTCCTAAGATGGAATCTCCATCTTTGGAGTGAGCGGCACAGGAGCGGGGCAGGGAAATGTCTGCCAGGGGTGGGTCAGGGACAGCCCACCCTGCCCGGGGGTGCCAGAGGGCATAGGTGACCTCTCACGGTTTTATCCAGCTCTCCTTGGGATGAACCTTTGTTATGGATTTTGCCTGCATGGGTTTATCCTACAGTTGAGTCATGCCTGGCTCCATGAGGTCCTGTCCTTTGGGTTTCCTGGGAACTAATAACACACCACTGGGTGACCACTGGTCCACAGGGGCTGTTTGGAAACTTCACTCAGCAAAGCATCACAAATGTACCTCATGCTGCAAACACTGGGGAGTAACCCGTGAGCTACACCGGATTTGGCGGGGGGTGGTTTTGGTTTGCTTTTGGGGATTTGCCCAGATCCTTCTTTGTGTCAGATCTGGCATTTCCATTCCCCAGGAACATGGAATTCCTGTCTCAGAGATGGGTTTAGCACAGCAACGCTGTGATGTGGAGTGTTAAGAGGAAGTTTTGTGGGAGCACAAGGCAGGAGACAGCTATTCCTGCTCCAGAAACGGGGAATGAGGCTCCGGGAGCTGAAGTAGCTCTGTGGAGTTGAAAGTCACACTGGGAGTCGACAGTGAAGTTCCGATTTACCGGCACGTGTCCCACGCTGCTGCCGAGACCCTCCGAGGGGCAGCGGGGTTCCCAGCTGTGCCGGGGTCTGCGTGTGCGCAGAGCATGTGCTTGGCCGGGGCCGTGCCCGGTGCCCGGTGCCCGCGCGGTGCCGGCGCCGCGAGCGCAGCCGGCTGGGCTGAGCGTGCTCCGTGCCGGGCACTGCTGGATGCAGCGGCTGCTGCGGTGCCTGCGAGCCCAGGGACTCGCTCCTGTCAGCTGTAGTGGCACAAGGCTGTTCCCATCGCCAGGGGTGTGGGCTCCAATTCTTGCCAATGACACGGGATGGTGGCATCGCTGCATTCCAGTGAACACCCCGATGTCACCAGCCCGTGTCTCACAAGAGGAGCTGTGGATGAGTGGTAACCCTGAGCTGACAGCCTGGGAGATGCTGTTTTTTATTAGGATCTGTATAAATAATAATGTTCCAGCCCAGGAGCTGAGGAATCTGCATTTCGTGGTTGCAGAGGCATCGTTTGCAGGTCCTTGGGTGTTGAAGTGTGATGTCAGTGGAGTGTGTGGATGAAAACCTGCTGGTGTCAGATAGTCAGAGGAGAGTACAGGAGATGCTCTTTTCTGGGGAGAGAAGGTGGGGCGGGAGGTGCTGGGGGAATCTCACAGAGGTCCCAGTGCTGTGTCCTCATCCTGTGGTTCTGTGAGCCCTGAGTCAGACACCCAAATCCTAGGGAAACCACGGCAAAGTGCTCACCTTGCTGCATCTGCACTGGAGAATCACAGGTTTTAATTTTTCTTGGAGATCTGAGCTCAGAGCATACCTCCTGCAGCGAGCCCCCAGCCTGTATGGGAACTCGGTGCCAGGCTTTGGAAATGCCTTGGGGCACCAAGTGAGGCTTTTCGAAAGAGGGGTCTGAAGGGCAGGACAGCAGCAAGGAGGGGTCCAGGAGTACTTTAGAGAACTGTGCCACATCTGTAAAAACACTTAGTTGCTTGATGGCATCCTGGTGTCATCTGGGAACCTGGAGTCACAGAACTGGATCAAGACCCTCCAAAATATCATTTGGAAGCCAAAACACACTGGAAAGTCTTTTGCCCTTTTTGGGAAAGCAAAAGGCTGTTTTCTGAGCTGTGAGGAGCTGGGGAATGGGCTTGGTGGGTTCTAGGAGCCGGGGAATGGGCTCAGTGGGCTCTGGTACGTGGATACTGGTACACAAAAGCACCACGTGGCCAGTGATCTCGGGAGAGGGTCTGAGCACCTGGAGCAGGAGTCTTTGCACAGCCTGCTATGGTGCTCACGGGAGGGCAGCCCTGCCCCATTTCTTGCTGTTTCAGCCCCAAAGCAAATCCTGGCCTCCTGTTACCCCTGGCCATCTAGCTCTGCTGGTATTTGGAGTCCTGCCATATCTGCAGTGGGGAGGCCCAAACTGCTGCATCTCTGCAACTTCCCTCCAAACTTGGGCCCCTGAAGTTCACCGCATTCACCCCAAAACCTCCTCAGTAGTACCAAAGTCCTCACGGAGGGCTCTGGCTCTCTGGAGTCATGGCAGGCAACTCCCCTTGGGAGCTGGCACAGAGTGGCCAAGGGATTCCACATTGGCCAGCCAGGCTGTGGGACCGGCATCCCCCTGTTCTCCTGTGACCTGCAGGCTGCCCCACGCATCAGCCCTGTCCCCAGAGCCTGAGGATGACCATTGTCTCTGGGGAGCCACCCTGGCGTTTTGGAGGCAGGCCTCCTCAAAGAGACCGCTGACCCCTGGGGGTGGCTTGGATCCCCCATTACTCCGTGGTGTTGGGGTGTGTGGAAGGGAGATCTTAGCGGTGATTGCTGAGGGAAGGCTGTTGGGGGGGTGGTGTGGTGGGGTGCAGCACACAAAATGGTGATCTCCGTTTTGGGGGACGAGGGAGCACGGCACTCCTGAGGGAGGGAGTCTCTGGGAATGGTGAGGGTGGACCTCCCTCTGGCTTTTCCCCTCAGGGGTAGGGGGATAGGGCCTTTGCCTTGTTCCATGTCCTGCGCAGTGGCTGCCATGTGGCACAGGAGATTATGGCCACTCAGCCCAGTGTCCTGCAGAGCAGGGTGAGCGGTGGGACAGCCTCGTTAACTGCCGTGCCTTCTTCTCTCTCTTCCCAAGGCTGCAAGATCAAAGCCCTGCGGGCAAAGACCAACACCTACATCAAGACCCCGGTGCGGGGCGAGGAGCCGGTCTTCATGGTGACGGGGCGGCGGGAGGACGTGGCCATGGCCCGGCGGGAGATCATCTCGGCGGCCGAGCACTTCTCCATGATCAGGGCCTCCCGCAACAAGGCGGGCACCACCTTCGGCAGCGCGCCCACCCTGCCGGGGCAGGTCACCATCCGGGTGCGCGTGCCCTACCGCGTGGTGGGGCTGGTGGTGGGCCCCAAGGGAGCCACCATCAAGCGGATCCAGCAGCAGACCAACACCTACATCATCACACCAAGCCGAGACCGGGACCCCGTCTTTGAGATCACCGGTGCACCGGGCAACGTGGAGCGTGCCCGGGAGGAGATTGAGACACACATTGCGGTAAGGACAGGCAAGATCCTGGAGTACAACAACGAGAATGACTTCCTCTCCAGCAGCCCTGACTCCGGCATGGAGAACCGCTACTCAGAGGCTTGGCGGGTCCACACGCCGGCGCCGGGCTGCAAGCCCCTCTCCACCTTCCGGCAGAACAGCCTGGGTTGCATCGGCGACTGCTCTGTTGACCCTGTCTATGAGACCCCCCGGCTGAACGACCAAAACGACTTCAATTACGGTTACCTCTTCCCCAACTACGGTGTGAACAAGCAGGATCTGTACTACGGGGTGCCGGAGTCGGGGGCCCCGATGTGGGCTGGGCAGGAGAACACCAACCCTGTCTCGGTGCTCTTCTCAAAGCAGCAGCGCTCCAGCAGCACCGGCACCATCCATCCCAACTCCCATCGCTCCCCGTCCTCCTCCATCCCAGAGCCCAGCCTCTCTGGGCTGCCCAGGCGGTCGCAGGGGGAGCCGCTCCAGGGGTTTTCCAAGCTGGGAACACCGGCCGCTGCCCGGACGTCCGTCGCCAGCAGCCGCGAGTGCATGGTGTGCTTTGAGAGCGAGGTCACGGCCGCGCTGGTGCCGTGTGGCCACAACCTCTTCTGCATGGAGTGTGCCGTGAGGATCTGCGAGAGGACTGATCCCGAGTGCCCAGTTTGCCACGCGGCAGCCACTCAGGCCATTAGAATATTTTCCTAAAGAGACAGAGCAGGGCATTGGGGGGGTGGGGGTAGGAAGGGAGAATGGGGGGGGTCCATGAAAGAAAAATGATGATGATAATAATAATAATAATAATGATAATAATAATAATAATGACATCTGAAGAACAAAAAATGAATGAAAGAATAAATTAATTTAAAGAAGAAGAAGAAGAAGAAGAAAAGAAAAGAAATTATTTTACAAGCAATGTATGTTATTTTTTAAAAAAAAATAAGTGAATAATAAAATTAAAATGAATAGCAAAGCCAGAAATTTTGAAGGGCGAACAATGCTCCAGCCTGCAATGTCTTTTGTAAACCAAGTACTCAGAACGCACACTCGGATCTCGCAAGCAAAGCGGTTTAGTTCAGTTTTTTTTGGTGGTGAGATTGGGACTTCTTGGCGATGACCAAGCCGGGCCACCTGGATCAACCAGGGAGGGAGCAGGGATGCAGGGAGGGCCCTGCCAGCCTTTCTCCAGCTATGTTCAACCTTTGTCTTGGCCTGAAGCCCCCACTCTCCTCCCCCCAGGGTTGTCGGCCCAACTGGGAGCTCAGAAAGACACAACAGAAAGAAAGGAAAACGGATGACAGGGATTTAGAAGAACAAGAAAGAAACCATCAACCTCTGGGAACCTGTTAGAACGAGGGCACAACTGTATTACCTCAAAGATATAAACAAAAAAATCACAGCTAAAGAACTTTTATTGTTTTCCTTTTTTTCTAAAAAAAAACCAAACAAAAAACACAAAAAAAAGAAAATCAAAAAAAGAAGGTGAAGAAATAAAAATGACGCCAGTGAAACTGAAGAAGGTTTGGAAGAACCTATTGGGATCACACCAGGCGACGAGCGTTTATTTTGTTATTCTGAGCCACCGTGGAGTCTGGAACTTTGTTCTTTTTTCCTTATCCAAGCAGGGATTTGTTCATCAGCCCAATCAGGAGTCACTAACAGGGTATTTCCAAAGCAGTCCCGAGTTCCCATCCATGGGGGGAGTGCATCGACTTCCACGTTTCTGTAGGTCACTCTTCATTCTTTTCTTCAAGTGATGCCAGCTGCAGCTACACACACACACACACGCACACACACACAACATTGTGCTTTTCTTTTCTTAAAAAATATACCTATTGCACCAAAACCTAAGAGAGACGATCATGCAATACAGGCAATGAGCCCATATGAAACCAACATGCATCCCAACAGAAAGCAAAAAAACCCCAAGTTTATAGAGATAATTTTGTTGTCGTCGTTTTTAAACTGGACCAAAACTTTTGTTACCCAAACCAAGTGGGGGGAAAAAAAAACAAAAAAGAAGAAAAAGTATTTCTTTATGGACCAAAACCTCTTCAGCTGTCCTTTTCCTGGATCTTCCTGAGGTTGGCCACTTTTATATATTATATTTTTTTCAGAACGAAACAAAACAGAAAAAAAATTGCCTTGTTGAACATCCTTTAATCATTTCAAGACTCCTGGTTTTGTTAAATGAGATACTTTAAAACCATTGGGAAGTGGGAGAGGATGGGCTTCAGATCTGGCTCCCGTGCCAATGCATGCAAGGTGCAGGCCAGCATCTTCAGTCCATCAGGTTTGTTCAGCTGGTCTGTGGATGCCAAAATGCTGTGATGGTAAAAATGTGTTGGATTGACCTATTGAGTACCAGTACACCCAGCTACAAATATATGTGTGTATATATATATATAGGCACTTATTTAAGCAAGCACCTATATATATATATGTGTGTGTATATAAACCCACATATATAATTTTTCTCCCACTACCACCGCTTCCCCATTTCCTACCCCTCGACTTCTGCTCACAGATCATGGACCCTGATTTAGAACTGAACCAACAAGTTTCACAACTTGGCAGAGACAGTTCTAACAGCAAAAGAAACCAAACAAAAAAATCGCCTGAGATTTTTTTTATTCCCTTCAGTTACAGGAGACTTTATTTTCATCGTAATAATGTTCCTGGGAACATCCTCTCTTCTGCTCAGTTTGCTGCCGCTTGCTCCCAGTTGCTGTCTGTGCCCTGGCACGGTGGGCTCAGGCCAGCCGCGGTCACCGGCCACGGTCACTGAAGGGGCTGAGCTCACTGTGCTGGGGCAGGTGGTGCTGGTGCTCTGTGCTGATAAAGATCCACTTTTGATCTTCAGATACCAGTTGGAGGGTGTGAAATGATGGTGGGATGATGGGATGCCTCCACTGTTTTGCATCAACAGTAATATATTCCGTAGGGGCAAGAGGTAGATTGGAGGGGTGGGCAATGTTCCCAGGCTGTAGTAGATGCCGATGTTTTGGAAAAAGTAAAGACAAAAGTAACAGTGCCGTGCTAACGGGACACTGTCAGGCAGAATTGGTACTCCCCTCCTCCCCAAAGCTCTAAGAAATGCCTGGCCGTGCGGCTGTCCCGGCCCTGTGGCGTGCGCAGCCGTTCACACCAGGACCAGGCTGGGATGCGAACACTTCCTGGGGGAAGGCGCCGTGTTTTGGACCCGCCGGTGTGGGGGCTGTGGGTGATGGAGGGCTGGGGTGCTCTGGATGAACTCCCAGAGCCCCCGTGGCCCAGCATTGTCCTGAGGCAGCCGTCCCTCCCCATGGCAGCGTGGCCTCAGCAAAGGCTTCGGAGCCCCGGCCAGCACTGGCCACATCCTTCCTAAAACTGACCCAGTTCTCATTCAAAAGTTTGGTCCCAGTAAGGGAAGGGAAGGGAGAGGGGGACATTCCTGTTCTCCGGGAACCTCTCCCCTCCCCAGTGCCACCTTCTCCATCATATCCTGCCCCCCACCCCAGGGTTGTATTTTATCTGTTCATTGCCCAAAATTCTCCCGCTGATGTAGAGAGAGTGGTTGGAGCACGAGCTAGGGGGCGGGGGGCGGGCGGGGGGATCAGCCACCCTTGGGAGGGGCGTTCAGAAGTGTTCGTGTTGGTGCTGGAGGGGCTGAGCTGGAGGCGGCGGTGGCCGCAGCCCCGCGCCGCTGTGTTAGTGAGTGAGTAGTCGTTCTTGGCTGAGTGGAGTCTGTTCGTGGTAATGTGAGCAAGTTCTTGATCAATGTCTTTATTTGATGCCAGGTTGTGAAGAGGTGGGTGGGAGTGGGGAGGGGGGAAGGAGACCCTTGTGTCGGGGACCTGGGGTGGGGGGACCTGTTCTAGCACTGACTGTAGGGAGTGGGGAGTGGGGAAGGTACAGGGGGCTCACCTCTGCTCCTTGTACCTCCTCCCTCACCTTAATGAGCGAAACGATGTAAAAGCCTCCTGCATGCTGAAAAATGTTAGAGAAAAAAACAAAACCCCTTTCTTTAAAAAAAAAAAGAAGGGAAAAAAAAAGAATCATGACCCAAACAAACGTCCAATGCTTGCTGATGGGAACCAGAGTGGGGCTGTCCTGGGGGGCTGCCCCTCTCTGCAGATGAGGTTCCTACTCAAGTCTCCAAGTTGGCCTTTAATAAAATCTTCAGTTCCAATAACCTTTATATATATATATAT
>QWTY01081090.1:11533-23969 GCA_008033365.1 Pseudorectes ferrugineus | reverse complement strand
GGTTCCAGAGCTGCCCCCGGAGAAGCCCCTGGCGCAGGGCAGAGCCCACAGCACCCACCTTCAGCCGCCCGAACTCGCAGGCCAAGTCCAGCGGGGTTTTCTTCGCCTTGTTGATGAGGCAGGGGTTGGACTGGTGCTGGAGCAACATCTCCGACTGCGGGGGAGCAACGTGGTGCAGGGGCTCAGCATCACCCCGCAGCCCTGCCTCCCTCCCACCTGGCACGGCAGGGTTTGCCCCCACCCATGTACCCCAGAGAGCCCCGGGGAGGGCACATGGGTGACTCTGGGCTCTCACTTACCACCTCGTAGTGGCCGTACTGCGCCGAGAGGTGCAGTGGGATCTGCCCATCCAGCGAGGCCATGTTGACGGAGGCGGCGGCGCGGAGCAGCACCCGCACGGGCTCCACGCGGCCCTGCCACGCCGCGTAGTGCAGGGGCCGCATCCCTGTGGGCAGCGGGGCTCAGCAGGGCTGGACACGGCCCCCGGCCCGGCGCAGGGGGCTGAGCTGGCGGCCGGAGGGGCCGTGCCCGGGGGTCACCCCTTACCATTGCTGTCCTTGATGTCGACGGTGGCCTGTGCCTCCAGCAGCAGCGAGATGAGGTCCAGGCTGCCACCCAGGGCTGCGTGGTGCAGCGCTGAGAACCTGTGGCACAAGGCAGGGCTCAGCCCGGCCCCCAGCCCCACTGTGCTGTCCCCACAGCCACCCCCTGCACAGGGACGTGGGCTGAGGGCTGGGATTGTCACTGGCTGTTCATGGCTATGTCCTCCCCGATTCCCCACTCCCAGTGCCTCAGATTCCCCACAGCAAAACATTGATAAATCCCTCCAAGCTGTCTGTGTCCCAGGGCTCAGTGAGGGATGCAGGCATACCGTGCACCTTGGAAAACCCCAGGGAGAGGAGTCCCTCACCCCATGCCCTCTGTTGGGGGAAACAGGATGGAGAGAGATGCATCTCCCCTCTCCATGGAGCAGCCAGGCAGCCCCAGCGCTGCTCACAGCATCCGGCAAACACATCAGCCCCGTGGCCACTCCTGCCCCCTCTGCCAGCTGCCCCCTCCCCATGCCAGCAGGGCTGCCAGGAGCCCACGGCAGAGCGTGGGAGGCCGCCGGTAATGAAAGAGCCCAGTGTCTTGGGGCTGTGAAAGGGGCCTGTCTGCCTGGCGCTCCCCCCGAGCCGTCACGTGAAGGGCCAAGGCCAAGCGAGGGGTGGGTCCCTGTGCCACCGGGGATTAGCCCGTGTGCCGCTCCAAGGGACGTGGGGGCTCCTGACAGCACCAGCGTGGGGCTCCGATGGGCTCTGCAGTGTCCAAACCCAATGCTGGGGATGCAGCTTGCCCAGCACAGCTCTCCTCGTACTCTGCAGTCCCAGAGCATCCCCAAATCCCTGTGCAAGTTAGTGTGGAGACTGTGCAAGTCTCAACACTAATCCCAGCAGAAAGGGCTGCTCCCTCCTCCAGTACACCTACCATGTCCCTGAGCCACAGCAAAACCTCTGCCTCAAACTGTGAATGTGGGGGGTACAAAATCCCCCTGACCCAACCCTGTGGGGGTCCCACTCTGCCCTGGGGTGACTGCACAAACCCACACTCACCCACCCCATCCTCTCCAAGCCCTGAGCAAGGTGATGCTGAGGACACCACCAGCACCATGGCTCTCCCAGGACACACACTGCCACCCCCATGCTCATGTTTCACCTCCCCATCATCCCCTTCCTGTGCCCCAGCGAAACCCAATGCCCTGCCTGTGTCTCTCGGGCAGGGAACAGACCCTTTACCCCAGTTCCCACCATCAGCCCTCCTGGAGCTGCCCAAGCACAAACCCTGTGCCTTATCAGAATCAGATCATTGCTTCTATTATTAAATTCTTTTTCTATTAAGCTCCATCTGCACAGTATTATTTTAAGACGGAGCCATCCTGCAGGTTCCCAACCCCCCGCTGGCCTGTTAGGACTCATCATGGACACCTCTTCCTACAGAGTCCTCCAAAAGAAAACATGTAGAAATTAGGTACAACAACAGCACATAAAAACAATGCTAATGACTGACAGGTCAGAGTTAATTCAATAAGAATAATGCGCTTATTTATTTTATGGGCCTTTGTGGTTTCTTTAACTCTCAGTGCCCAGCTTATTAAGTACTTGGATTTTGGAAGTGATGAGCTACACAAATATGCTGTGGTCACTTGGCAACCTCATCTTTTCTTTCTCTAACTGCCCCCAAAACAATGGGCTTTTGCTTTTGGGATATTAAACAGAGGCACGAGCACGTGCAGGTGCTGAGGCCGGCTGGGTGCTCCTCTGGGCTTCAACCAGGGGGAAACAGGGCACTGGCTGGACACGCTGCCATCCCTATTCACCCCCATCCCTACGCAGGGGGACACAGAAGGGATTTATGAAGGATTTTCAGGATGGATTGAGCACAGCCCTCAGCTTAGATCCAGGCAGGCATTGGCTCTGCCTGTGCAGGGCTTGCCCTGGGCTCTGGGATGTTGTTGTGTTCTCCAGCTCCCCTGGGAAGCTGTATGATACCCTGAGCTGCAGATCTGACTGGATACTGGGGAGAGGAGCCCACCCGGGCTGGCAGCAGCACCCAGCACCCTCCAGGGGAGCACTCACCCGTCCGCATCCTGGTAGTTCACGTTCAGGCGCTTGGCAGATCCCAGGAGCTCTGCAGAGACAAGAGGTGAAGGTCAGGGCAGGAGGCAGAGCCTGCAGGCCCCCAGGCTCCCAGAGGAACCCCATCCCACAGCCACACCGACCTCCCAGCGCGCAGAACAGCGCCTGGCCCATCCCGGGGGGCTCTCCTCTACTCTCCTCTACCTCCACGTTCACCTCCATGAACCCTCAGTGGGCTGACCCAGCTCGAGCTCAGCACTTTCCTCCCTCCATCTCTCCTGCCCCATCTCTGTGTGCCCCGGGATGGGTCGGACCCCGCAGCTCCAGCCACCCCGGCTCTGCAGAACAGCACTTCCCTCCCCTTTATAGGCACTGACACCCCGAAACTGCTGAGTGGGGCCATTCTGCCCCCCACTCGCTCCCTGTGCCCACCACTGCCACTGAGCCCTGGCCCACAGACCACATGGTTGGCATTTTTATGGCCAGGGCAGAGGCTGAAGCTTCCAGCTGTGAATGCAAGGATTGTGCTACCTCGGATATCCCCATCCCCCTGCCCAGCCCTCCCTCCCCTTTGGGGACCCAAGGATTGTGCCACCTCAGATATCCCTATCCCCCTGCCCATCCCTCCCTCCCCTTCGGGGACCACTGGGCAGCAGAGGATGCTCAGCCCACCCTCAGCACAGCCTCACAGCCAGTGCACCCCCAACTCCCTGCTCCTTCCCGCAATTAATTCGAATGGATTCCTTCCTCCCACACAGAGAGGACATTTTATTCTTCACCGAGGGGTTGAGAGCGGATTAACATCTCTGGAATTCATCCGCCAAGTCAAAAGGGAAAGAAAGGGGAAGGTATGTGGGGGGCCAAGAAATACCACCGCTCCTCCTCTGCCCTTCCAGGCAGCCCCATCACCGCGCCAGGGAGGATTAAATGCTTTGAATGGTTTCTGTGCTTTTTCCTATGGAAAATCAAAGTCCGAGTGCCAGGCTCCGAGCCTGGGGTGAAACAGCTGCTCAAACTCCACTCTAATATGGTTGGTCTTGGGGAAGGAGCCCCCTTCCTCGCAGCCAGGTAGATCCCTCTCCTTTTCCTTCCTCTCCTCCTCCTCAATTCCCTTCTCTTCTCCCTCTCTCCCAAGGTCTCTGCCCACCTTGCATGGCAGATCCCATACAAAGCCATACTGGGCTGTGTGACCCCTCTGCTGGAAAAGAAGGGCTGAAGAGGGGCTGGCTCATTCATCATGCAAATGGATAATTAAAGGAAACCAAGGACTGGGGTGTTCATTACTGCAATTTACAGTGTTTTGTAAACAGCCTAATTAACACAAAATGGGCTTGGAGTGGCTGCTGGTGAAGGACTCGTGACTCCTCGCCACAGCTGAGGGGATCGGGACAGGATCACCCTAATTACCTCTTCCAGGAACTGTTTGTCTTTGAGCCTCAGCCACCAACCCAACAGCCCTTCCCAAAGGAACTGGCTCCCAAAGCCATCACTCAGCAGAGCTCCCACTTTTCCCTCCCAGCCCCAAAAGCCCAGGATCTGGGGTCTTCATCAAGGACAAGTCGCTTCCCTTGACCTCAGCAGCCAGGAAAAACTGACACTTCACTTGTAAATTGGCCACTTCTGATCTGAGTTCTGGAGCAACCGTAACCACTGGGATTGCTCCCACCATCTGCAGCTCCAACTGCCACCAGAAAAGGGCGGGAAGGGGAGGAGGAAGAAGAGGAGGAAGAAGAGGAGGTCCTTACCCAGGGCAGGAGGGGCAGACCCTGAATGATGACCACTGGGAGTGCAATGCTGGGAAAAGAGAGGGGCTGGATGGAGATGCCCCATGAGCACCAGCACATCCAGAAGAGGCAGAAGCATTCCACAGCCCCTGGGGGCTGGTCCTGGAGTTGAGCAACGCCCACTATTCGAAGAGGGAGAGCTCAGCCCAAAATCCTATCCCTAACCCCACCTTCAAGGGGACTGAGCTGGCCAGTGGGGTCCAGTAAGCAGGGCTGGGATGTCCCAGGACGTGGTGGGTGTCCCTGCCTGCTCCCAAGCAGCTGTCAGCATCCACATCTCCCCGAGCAATATTCCTAAATTTCGCTCCCTGCTGCAGCAGCCCAGCCAGGTCAGGACACAGGGCAGGACCACACGGACATGGTGCAGGTGGCTGAGAAAGCAGCAGGTCACAAATAGCAGAGCCAGGGGCAGCATTCCCTTTGGGGGTCTTCCTAAATGCTTGGATCCACCTTGGGCAGGAAGGGAAAGAGTTCATCCTGGGTTTGCAGCTGGGTAGATCACTGCTTGGAGAGCTGGAGGGTTTGCAGCAAGGCTGGAAGGTGAAGTGTGGGTGGGAAAGCGTCTGGGTACCCCAGCATAAAGGCACGGGAAAGAAGAGGAATGGAGGGGAAGCAGAGCACAGCCAGGCAGCTGGGACCCCTCCACCAGTGCCATCCTGCTGCACAGCCTCAAACTCCAGGGACCCGGTGACAGGAAGGCAGCTGATGGGACATTTCCCTGCATCCCCCTTCCTCATTCCATCCATGTGCTCCTTTTGACCAATTCCCCAGGTTTTCCCTGCATTTCTTCAGCCCCTTCTCTCCCCGTTGGTGCCCAGGCTACGCATCTTTTTCCACACAGATGTTTTGGAGCTCAGCAGAGGCTGGGCCAAGCTATTCCCAATCCCACAGCCCTCCCAGACTGGCGTGTTCAGAGGTGCAGGGGACTGCAAAGCTGGGCTGGGAAAGGGCTGCAGGGTTAATCCAGCTCCAGCACTGGGATGGTGTGGCCAGATCCTTCCCAGCCACATCATCGCCCCCGCTGGGTTTGCACTGGGGCAGGGGCACTCCCAGGTCTGATCCGCAAACCCACTCCCCACCAGGAGCACACCCATACCCCGGGAAGAAGAACACGGACCCAGCGCTGAAATACGACCCACCCTGAAGGGGTTATTTCCAGGGAAAACCCAGCCTGGTGCACCCCAAGGGTTAACTCCAGCCGTGGGCTCCCCCTGCCCGGCCCTGTGAGGGGTCCCGCCAGGCTCCCGGCCCGCTCTGCCCCGGCCCCGCCGCGTTCCCCGGCGCCTGCCCGGACAGGACGAGGCTCCGCAGCGCAGGGCCGGGCCTGAGCGAGGCCTCGAGGGAGCCAGCGAGCTTCTGTGCGGCGTCTGGCTGCCAAGCGGCAGCGGGAAGCACCTCCGGAACGCTCCGGCAAATTGCTTACAAATGTCGGGCCGGCCGCCGGCCGTGGCGAAGGCAGCGCGGCCGCCCAGCACCAGACGGGGCCGGGACCCTCAGCCCTGGCACGCCCTGGCTCCGGCCCTCGGCCTTTGGATCCCCACCGCGGCACAGCCCCGCATGGCGCCTTCCCAAGCAGCCTCCTTTGCCTGTGCCTCGGTTTCCCCGCGGGCTGCACTGCCATGGCGGGGATGCCAGGCTGGGCCGGGCTCCTCGTGGGGTGCAGGGGGCACCCGGGGAGCGGCCGGCCGGGGCGGGCCCCTCACCCGCCGCGCTGGCAGCCGGCCCGGCACAAACTCGTATTTACCCCCCCGAGGCGCTCGCTTGGCGCCGGCTGTGCCGGCTGCGTGGAGCCAGGCGTGCCCTCGCCCGGCCCAGCACCCCTGTGCCAGCACACCGGGCACCCTGAGTCACCCCCTGCCCGGCAACGGAGAGCTCGTTCCTGCGGGGACACCCCTGAGCTTCACCCCGAGCTCTCGGAGACGGACACAGTCCCTCCGAAGCGCTCCTCGGGAAGCGGTGACACGTGCTTGCCTGGGTTTGGCTGCGGAAGGAAATGCCCAAATATCCCGTGGAGTCCTGCCCTTTGGAGACTCCTGCCCTTTGGAGACTCCTGCCCTGGCTCTCACACGGCAGTCAGGCTCCAGAAGGCAGTTCTTTTGCTGTGACCCCCCGCCGGTTTTGTCCACCCAGGGCAGCCACAGCAGAGCTCCACCACCGCAAGGCTTTGTTGCTGTGCAGGACACACAGATCCGTAACCGGAGATCCACCTCCTTGCCAGAGACGCTTGGAAAAACACCCCTTTCTGCTGGTCCTGTGTCACAGACTCTCACCCCATCCCCTCGTCCTGGGAAATCACATCCCCACGCTGCTGGCTGCACCCCTGTGCCATGAGCCTCCCTGTGCTGCAGGTCTGAGCATCCCAGTGTCATGAACATCCACCCTGAGTGTCCCTGTACCATGAGGATCCCTGAACATCCAGTCCTGAGCACCCCTACACTGCCTGCTACGGGTACCCTGCATGCAGGAAAGCCCTGCAAGGGCGCTGCAGGAACACCATCCTGCTTCCCTGGGCAGTGGGAGAGGGACTGTGTGCATTGGACACACCAAATACATGCACATACTCTCTTGGGAAAAGGAAATCCACCTGGGGACTGTCACCTGTAAGTCAATAAACCAGCTGGAGGAGCTAATCAGCTGCTATCCCACAGAGCACCAGCTGTCTCCGATGGTGGTGGCAGCCTCTGGAGCTGGAGGCGGAGGTGGCAGGAGGTGGCAGCTTCACCCAACCTGCCCTGTGATGGCCCGGGGTGGCCCTGCCTCGGCATATGGTGGGTTTGTGCTGGGGCTCAGGACAGACTCACTGTCTTGGCCAAAATCAAGACCCAAAGAGGTGAGGTCCATCCCTCTTCCGCAGGAATCACCCTTCCCTGTCGCCTCTCCGTCCACAGGCACGTCCGCTGTGGCCACCCACACCCGGCTCCTCCTGGCGCAGCCTCCCCGGCAGACCGGCTGCTTCAGGTGCAGTTTCCCAATAGGTTCAGAAGAGATTCACCCACCTCGATAGGGAAGGAGTTCAGCCACAGAGATGTTAAGAAACTCAACCAAAGCTGCCCAGCCAGCTCGGAACAGAGGCTGGGTGAGAGCCAAGGGCTCCTGACCCTGGCTCTCTACTGCAGCCACCAGCTGCAACCCAAACACCGAGCCCAGCACTGTGCCCGGCTCCCCAGACAGGGGCTCCCCTAATTCCCCCGTGGTGATTTTGGTGGGTGAATTTGGCTGCCAAGGTGCTGCTGCCTGGGACACCTGGCTGAGCACCCATCCCTGTGCCCAAATGCCATGGCTGTCCAAACGCCACAGGTGTCCAAATGCCACGGGTGCCTTCCTTGCCCACAAATAGCCCATGCCAGGTCTGAGGCTCCACAGCATCGCTGAGGATGGGCTCCCCACCAACGCTGACAAACAGGTCCCTCGCCAAGCCAGGCACTGTGGGGTTGGTGTGACTGGGGCAAAGCCACTGGGTTAACTGGCAGGGATGGGGAGGCTGCAATCAAGGAGGCAGATTCCCATCAACAGAGGGCAAATGGCAGTGACATGACAGCGGCTGGGAACCCCTTACTGTCCCTACACCAACACCTGGCAACTCCTCAAGAGTAATTGGCATTTTCATCCCTTGAGAAACCTACCAAACCCTGGACCAGACCAGGGCCCTGCCTGCTCTGACACTGCACAGGCTGCAGGACAGCTGTCACAGCAAGCCCTGCTCCTGGTTCCAGCAGCCTGGAATAACCCCAGCAGGTGCAATAACCTTCCAGGAGCTGAGCTCCGGGTGGCTCCTCACAGCATCCTGAGGCTGGACACAGCACCCCTGTGCTCTGAGTATCCCTGCACCTAATGCTCGTTTCCAACCTCAACACAAGTCACCATTTACCCCTGGCTGGAGCCCCAAATCTTAGGGCTTACAGCCACGCAGAGCCCAAGCTGTTCCTGTAACCAACTTGTCTCTGCTGATGGCATGTCGGAGTCTCCTCTGGCAGCTTGGCCTCCTTCCTCATCTCCTCCTTTAAGCAATCCTGTCCTGCAACATGTTCAGGTACGATGGTGGATGATGGTGAAGGCAGGTGATGGCAAAGGCAGAGGAATTTGAGAGGTCCAAGGATCTGCCTTCCACCCTGGACTGGGCTGGAGGCCCACCACAGGCAAAGGGGGATAGGCCAACAGGACCATGGAGTCAACTGGGAGCCTTTTTCCTTCTTTGGAAAAGGCTGGGAGTCTTTTTTCCAGGGGAAATCAAACATTAAGGTTTTTTAAGAGGCTGGCAGCAGGTGAGACACCAGGCAGCATCCCCACACAGCACAGATGTTGATCGCTCACCCCCAGCCCAGCCACTCCAGGACCCCCATCCAAACCCCCAATTCCCCCCTGCTGCTTCCCCTCACAAGCAAAGCAGGAAAAAACAGGCAGTTTGTTCAAAGCGAAGGCTCCCAGAACAATGAAAGGAAAAGCAGAATCGGAAACCCCGTCTCCATCCACACAGCTGGGAAGAAGGTGCAGCTCTCAGCTCTCGACCCCAAGGTTTGATGGCCACAGGGGACGGAGGGGACAAACGCCAAGCGGGGAAAAGAGCATCACAGGTGTCCTTTGGGGCTGGATTCACCCCTTGCAAAAGCCAAATACATGCTCCTGCTCTGAGTTTCAGGCCCCCAGAAGGATTTCAGCTGGGGTGGGATGAATGGTGCTTGCTCCCCTTCTCCACAATAATTTGTGGGTTTGTAGTGGCTGCCTACGCCAAAGTGATGCAGCCCAGCCCAGCTCCCCTGGCCAGGAGGAGCGGTAACACCCCTTCCCCACAGAGCCGAAATTGCATCCCCCAGCCCCATCCGAGATGGAAACAGCTGGGAAAGGCTTCGGGTGGGGGAAGCCAGGCGGCTCCTTCGGAGATACAAGGGCTCCTTTCCCAGCTGGCCGGAGAAACGCGTTACCGGGAGGTGAAGTCACCGTCCCTGCTGGGACCTGGCTATTCCGCTCTCCAGGATATGAACTCAGAGGAGCTGTATTTGCCCAGGGAAGAGGTGGAGCCTTTTCCATTTCCCCCATCCTTCCGAAAGGACAGGACGCCTCCCGAGCGGGAAGAGATGGGCCGATAGCACCGGGGGCCAGCGGCCAAGTGCAAGCACTGCCTGAACCTGCACCGGGCACTCCATGGGGCCAAGGGCCACCCCTGGGCTGTGGGACACAGGGACCAGCAGAGCATCGGCTCCAGCATTAACAATGCACCTTAGCTCATGTCCAACTGGTTCCCTGGAAGCCAAGGAAGGGCTATCCCAGATACCCTGGCAAAGGGGCTGCACCTCCAGACACTCTCAGTGTTGTCATTAATGCCATACCCAGCAAATGGTGCATTAAAATAATCTGTGGTGGATGTACTACAGATTGACAAGGGCAGAAATAACACAAAAAGGACTTAGAGAGATTAGGAGAACAAACCCAGGCAGATTCAACCTGGGAAAAATGCAGACTGCAGCATCTGGGGAGAAATAATCCAACCGGCAGCAGGTCAATGGGAGGAAGAAAGAGGGGAAGCAGGATGTGGGGGGACGGTGAGAGGAGCAGTGTGAGTGTGGGCACGGAGGGAGCTGCAGGTCAGGAAAACAACCCTGGCAGTCCTGCATGGGGGGATGCTGCTTCCCAGGGTGCCATCTCCCACCATGTATTCTGCTGCTTCCTGGGGTACCATCCTCCATCACATACCCAGGGCTGTGAACATGAGAGAGGCTCACAGGGGACATGAGAGGTGAGCGACAGGAGCCAGCAGCGAAGGGCTGGCCTCGCATGGGAAGATTAGGGCAGGTCAGTAAGTCTGGATTAGCTGAGCAACAGTTAATTAGGGAGGGCGGGCAGGGACGCAGCAACCCAGCAACCCACCTACACCTGGAGGGGTTTGACGCTCCAGAGCAGCACGTACCTATTTATTTTATGGTTCTAACAATGAGCCCCAGATAAAAATTAGAGCAGCCAACAGTGGCCAGCAAAACCCCGTGGGCTCAAGGGAGAGAAACAAGGATCCAGCTCCTACATTGTAGCTTGGAGGTTGCAGCAACCATGCAGCTTCCAGGGGAAGCAGGGAAAGGCTGAGGCTGGAGGACTGGGCTGCCACAGCCCTATGGCACCTTGTCTCCATCAGTGCCAGCCCCGCGCCCGCACATGGCAGCTTGGCACCCAGGAGCTGCTCCAGCCGGTGGAGCCAGTACTCAAAGCACACGGCGATGCGGAGGCTGGAAATCCTGTGACATCCTCCTCCTTTGGCCCCAGGGAAGCTGCTGTGCACCTGGAGCAGGCGCTGCCAGGGCGGACAGAGCGGCTGTCCCCACCCTGGCTGCGCTAATCTGGGCAAGGCACACACAGGATGGGAGGGGAGGCAGCGGGAGGTGAAGCTGTTCACTCGAGGTCACCCAGAAGGTCGATGGTTCAAGTGCCGCCACTCCTTCCTGAGGCCGCGACATGGCTGGGAACTGAATTTTACTCACAACTCCCCCCTCTCGCCAGCAGCCCGTGGGCAATCAGCCGTCGGCAGCCCGGGACTAACCTCAGACGGCTGCTGGCGGCTGGAGTTCGGAGTCACACGGTTAAAAATACCTTGCGGATGCCTTTCCTCAACTCTGACCCCGCGAGCCGGTGCTGCCGCCAGCCCCGCTCGGGGACGTGCCGGTGGGGTCCCCCGGGACGGCCACAGCCTGGGCTGGGCAGGGACGTGGCAGCTGCTGCCTGGGGACTGCGTTTTCCTCTCTAAGAACCGTGGATTTCCACTTCTGGGGGGCTGCTGACTATATTCTCCATTGCCAAACTGAAACAAGAGGCTGAGCTTCCTAAAGCTGCCTTCCAGCAAGTGATGCCTGGGCTGTCCGGCTCCCTCTGAACTGCAGCCTGGATCTCAGCAGCTTCAGCAAAACGCCTCCTTCCCTCCGGGACAGAGCCAGAATGTGGCCTCTGGTTCGTGCCAGTCTCAAGGGATGCTGGATGGGTGACTGCTCCTGCAGATTCCGTGGTGCTGCAGCCATTTGTGGCATCTGCACTGGGAAAGAGCGTAAGGATCTCACCCAGCAGTGGCTGCTCAGCTCCCAAGCCATGATGGGTGGGAGGGATCCCTCTCCAAATCCCTTCTCCAGTGATGGTGAGGGCACAGAGGGCACCTTGCTGTTCCCATTCCCTGTGCAAAGGTCACCTACCAAAACATATGGGAACTGACTGGCTGCTCCATGCTGCTGCAAGTAGGAATGGGAGAGGGATGGGTCCATCCCCAGCAGGCACAGGCCAAGCTCTCTCCAGCCTGGGACAAGCAACCTGAGAGAGGCAGTCCTGCTGCCACTCTCCTTTCCCTCCCAAGGTGGGGAAGGCAGCATGGTGTTGTCGATGCCCAGAGTCAGGGCTCTTTCCCAAGTGGATCCCTTCAACTGCCCGTTTTGGTTTCTGGCTGGCTGGACAACGCCAAAGTGGGAGAAGCCATCGCCAAAATCCTGCCGAGCAGCTGCCCCGTGCCTGGATTGGGATATTTTCATGCAGCTGTGGCAGTGAAGGATTTGCCTGGGGTCTACAATGGGATTCCATATGCAGTGGACAGGAGAGGGACATGACAGCTACATGACCAGGATGTCCTGCACCACCCTGCATGTCCCCACATGGAAGCAGCAATCGCTTAGCAGCCGGTGACAGTCTGTGTCCTGGGAGAGGCATCACCCCTTCCCTGTGCTGGAAGCAGGAACCCACCCCAGGATCCCACACCCACCTTGCCATCCCTTCAGGGCCCTTGGTGACTGCTGAGTTATTCTGGGCACTGCGTTCCTGACCCCCTCCCCTCATCCCAGCTGCTCCGGGGCCGGCAGGGAGGGCAGCATGTTCCTCCCATTGCCCAGCCCGGACGCCAGAGCCAGGCAGCAGCTGCTTGGGGACCAGCTGGGGACAAAGGCGACACGGAGCAGCCCCATCCCCCCACGTACCTTGGAAGGGACAAGGGCTGATTTACAGCAAGGTCAAAGGCATCACAATACAACTCCAATAGAAAAGGAGGAGCTGGATCTGAGGACCCCCCAGTCCATGGGCTGA
>QWTY01081089.1:0-11534 GCA_008033365.1 Pseudorectes ferrugineus | reverse complement strand
GCAGAATCTCTGGCTGACCCCTAGCCATGTTTTGGGGCTGAAATCCAAGGGTCAGGAGCGTGCATGGGGCTTGCTGTGTTTGCCAACACTGGACTGGGCAAGGGTGGGTAAGGGAGGTCAGCCCAACCAGAGGGATGCTAAGCCAGGCAGCCTGGCTCCTGCTCCTCTCCCAGCAACATCTGAAAGGCATTTGCAGAGACCTTGTGATTGAGGCTTCAATACTCTCTCGTTGCCAAAAATATTAGAAAGGCATGGTAAGAAATTAGAGCTACGGGTGTCAATAAAGTATGTGACAATTGCAGTGGATTTCTGGCTTTCCTAATTTCTTTAACCAAGTTGCACCAAGCGAGCAAGCTGCTAAGCAGCTTTCCCTGCACTGTAAGTGCATAGCTGAGTGAATTGGACCAAGGTGCCACATGTTAATCATTATGGGGTTTTGTCTGCACAACATCAGTCTTGCACAGATCTGCTTATGAAATCATACCTTTCCCATTAAGTGCAGTTTGAGTTTTGAAAGGGAATTCAGATTGACTTGGCGTGAGCCTTTGTACAGGGCTGGGGAAACCTGGGAGAGATGGCCCTGCTTGAGGTAATGAAAAAAAATTATCCTGACTTCTCTTTTGTGGTGCATTGAAAAGTTTCTGCTTAAGGAGTGTGGATTGATGGAGAGGCCTGAGGTGGGAAGAATATTAAAAAAGATGTCAACATGCCAATAAATGTGTGTGCCAGAAATAAATGCATTATATGTTAGCCCATCGGAACAAGCTAAAGAAAGGTGTTGTTTTAGGGAGAGAGACAGTCCAGTAGCTCACATCATTAAGGAAAAAAAATGATCAAAGCAAAAATGAGCTCAAATTTCCAGGTGTCATCTCACCTTCAGAGCTCATTCCCTCAAGCAGTCAAGGGCTGGATATTTGACAAATAAGATCCAGAGGGCATCTCAAAGCCACAGAGAGTCTGGGGTGTACATTTTTCTTTAACTGTCCACTGCTTTCCCTCCATAGGTTCCCTGAAGCTTGGGACCAGAAGTGGCCTTTGAGGATTTGTCCCAAAACCTTTCCCCAGACCAAAACGAAGACTAGCAAAATCCTAAAGCAAAATGAAAAGAAAGTGGATCAAGGTCATAGATTTCATTCTCCAGCTTGAGATCATGAAGATCCAGACTAATGACAAGCAGATGGAAACTTAGGCACTGGTCTAAGTTGGCTGCCTTTTGCAATAGCAGTAGGGCTTGGTCTGTAGTGCAGCATGTTTCTGGTGGAGGCATGCTGGCTGGGGAGAGAAAATCATTGCACCTCCTCACGGAAAGCTGAGCCAAGAAAACTTTTGTTTTAGATAGTGTTTTGTCAGCCTAGCAACGCTGTGAGTAGAGATGATACAGCTCTGCTGGCAAGAAAACCATCAGTTGGTACATGCAAGGGCCTGATGCGATGTCTCCAGCAGCGTGGCCTTACCAGGAGGTGATTTGTCATGCCAACAAGCTCTTCCTGGGTGGTCTGCATGGGGACCCTCTAGCTGGGAGTGAGCCTGAGCAGCTGGAGGCAGGAGGAGGGGAAACCCACACTGTCCTTGTCTCTCAGCTCTGACCCCTGGTACCAACACAGGCAGAGGGGCAAGAGATGGGGTTTTTTGTCTGATTTGTCATAGATAAAGCCCTCAGCAAGGATAAGTCCTAATGCTTTTTGGCATGTGAATAATATCCCTGGAAAGCTCTCCAGCAGTGACCCATCATGGGAAGGGGACAACAATCAGCAGCTCGTGGTCAATGTTGTATTGTGTAGCCTCCACTCAAGGTTCAAGGTCTCAGTGTGCCAATAAGGGCCTTTGAGGTTCATTTGTCACACAGAAAAAAAAAAAAAAAAAAAAGGAGAAATAGTTTTAAAAGCCCATGTAGAGATTTCTCCTGTCCTAAGAAATAAAAACATCCCTGTCTTGTGGCAGTGCCCCAGGCTGGCAACAAGCTCACATTACTTAATTGTGATATGTTGCATATACCAAATAGCAGGGGACAAGCCCCCTCCTTTATTCTCACAGTCTGGCGTGGCTGTGTCTGCCTTGCAGCTGTTCAGAGCACATATATCAACACGTCTCAGCATCCCAGCGCAAGCAGAGGTGCTGGAGATGCAACCCTGGAGAGAGAAGCTGCAATGGGGAAGACCTAGCTTTACCCTTAACAGTGCAAAATCATCTTCTTCCTTTCACACGCTGATTTCCTTCTCTTTAAATACAAGTTTGGTTATAGTTCTTGGTGTTTCCCTTAAAAGCACCAGCTGCCCTGTTTTCTCCACTCCAGCTCTTCCCTGTAGCCATCCTGGAGCAGTGCAGGGAGGACCAGCTGCTGAATTACCACCAGCAGGACTATTATCAGCTGTATTATCACCACTGGACTGTGAGGGGAAAAATGCTGGGAAACATCAACACCTCTGAGAAATCTGGTCTTGTGCATCCCAGGCACACAGTACTGTTCTCCTGCAGTTATTTTTCCCAGTGAAAGGCTCAATTATACCTCCCATCTCTGTCCTGGGCTGAGGACAGAGCAGGAAATATAAAAATACAAAATAATAGTTTAAAATACAATTATTTTTATGAAATACAGAGTATTTGGAGGAGGAAAAAAACGTGTCTTGTACAGACTGCTGAATCACCCAGTGCTACAGGGAAGAGCCCAGGAATGTGCCTCCCAAGCCTGTAGTACCTCAAGTACTGGCTGTGCCAGGCAGACCCAGGGAAGATGCAGGTCTGGAGCACCAGGATAAAAACCCAACTGGGGAGCCCAGAAATGAGAGTTTGCCAGTGTTCCTCCTGGCTTTAATTAAGCTTATTGTCATTTTGGTCAACTCCCACTCCCCTTCCCTCCCTCTCTCTGTCTTTTTGCCCTGAAAGTCTGTTCAGCAGATTGTTCCCAGCTCTCAAAGATCAAATTTTAATTAAAGTCATTCAGCGGTTTTGAATGACTAATGACCTCTTATCAGGTATTGTGCTACAAATAACGGGCGAATGACCTTCCCTCCCACTCTTCATTAATACACTTATTTTTTTTATACTGCCTGCCCTGCCAGGACTCTTCTTGCCTCAAAACAACATAAGAATTGAAAACCTCCTTGAAATACATTTTAGTTCAGTGCAAAGGGAACAAAGAGGCCCAAGGATGTAGATGCACCTTTACAGGCCATCTTGAAAAATCTGGCTGTGGAGGGATAGATCTTATAATCCAATTTTCTGCAAAGAAAATGCAAGTCCTATTGGATTTCTAACACCAAAGTCTGTCTCATGGGAATTTCTGTCCATCCTTGGACAAGTGTCAGATGCTGGCCAGGTGAGTCAGGCTCAGGTTTGGGTATCCCTCAGTCCTCCATGGATAACCAATAAGGCAATAGGAGAAAAACATTTTTACCAGGGCTGCAGAAAGGACAAGGATTTAGGATGCAAAGAACCAAGTAAAAATTCCATTTTGTTTATATGCAAAGTTTATATTCCCACCTCTCTCCTTGTTTAGCTGCTAAAGGTTTTGATGGAGGACAAAAGCCTCTGTGACCACTGTCCTGAGCCCCATGTGAGGAAGAAAAAGAGCTGAGATGAGCAGAGGTCATTGGTGTGGCCTTTGCTAAAGTGTTGGGATCTGTCAGAAAAATGATACTGAGAAGTAAGAAGAAGAAGGAAAACCCAGAAAACACAGTTTCTTTTCCCAGTGGCAGTTCCCTTTTTGAGGTGTGGGGTGGGTGTGGCTGTGCTACCTCCGGGTAAGTGGCTCCTCTGAGCTGCTTGGCAGCACTTTGCTGTTGGGAACAATTACATTTTGTATTTTTCTGTGCTCCTTCACATCCATCAGAGCCAGAGATGAAAGTTATATGAAGTTTTGGTGAGTATCTGAGGGGTGAGCTGGGGGCACAGGACACCTCTGCCAGGCTCCCAGTGCAGCAGCTGCTCTGGAATGATGTTTCCCTGGAGAAGTCCATCACTCAGGTTTCCAAATCTGCGGGCACATGAAGACCTCCTTACTACAAATTTGCAGTGCCATGATGATAAGAAATGAAAATAAACTAGTAGGATTGTCGAAGAATTATTTTTTGTCTTCTTGAAGCTGTCTCATAAAACAAAACCAGAACCAAAACCAGGGGAGTTCATTGCATAGCTCCTCCCCTATGAATTATGCTCTCTCTAAACACCAGTGACAGCTTTTGGCCATAGGTGACAACTTGGGCTTGTTTTCAAATGTTTACCTTGATGCAAAGTCTTCCCACTTGCCATTTTGTATCCTTTTTGGTCAAACTCAGGCATAGGCCCATGTTAAACCCAGACATTTTTCCAAGCACTGGCCAGAGCAGTCTCTAACTGTGGCTTAGCTCTGTCCCACTCTGAGCTGAAGGAGAGCTGAACTTGCGACTGTTTTTCACCAGCTCTTTATCTCTTTCTCTATGGAATGCTCAGCCTGCTCATGTACACACAGCAGCCACGCTGCGATTTGCTCCGGGTTTGTGGCTTGAAGCTGTGCCTTTTCCCTGATGCACCTCCAGCCCAGGGTGGGGCACCTCAACAAGGAGGATGGAAACATCCAGGGGCTCGGATTTTCCCTGCTTGAAGCCACAAAGCTAAGGTGGACCTGGCCATGTTTGACACAGGGGTATGGTGGACATTTTTAGTGAAAATGACGATTTTTTGAGCAGTGTTTTTGCTGTGGGGTTGGTGGTTATACTCACCCACCTGCTCGTGCTGCCTGCACACGAGGAGGAAGCTCAGCAAACCCACGGTGTGCCCTCTGGTTTCTTGGTCAGCCCAGCTGCAAGGAAGTCCCACCAATTTGTGTTCTGCTTTGTGCCAGTGGGCAGTGCCGATGCATTTCCATTATTGATTTTCTGTGCATTTGACAGTAAAACATCCCCATGGCAGCTCTAAGCAAGGGAGCAATAACTGAGCTTCTATAATAATGACAAGATCCTTGCAGCGGCCACTGCACAGGCGGGTTTGTTCTGCCCTCAGCATCTGATCAAGCCAGAAGCAAAGTCCCACCTCTCCTATCAGGTCTCCTCAGAGATTTGCTCACAGTAGGATAGCCCCAGGGCTGGGGAAAAACAAACTGTTTGGGTCAACACAAGCCCCAGGTCTCTGGGGATGATGAGCTGCAGCACTGTGGCCACTCATGGCAATACCTGGCCTTGGGCAGGACAAAACTTCCCAGGGATGGGGTTCCTTTCAGGCAGGTGGAGCTAGGTCTGCCAGTGCTCCCCAACCTGTCCTTTCTTTGAATGAGCTCATAGAATCCCCTCCTTAGCAGAAATTTCAGCTGAAAAAGCACCTTTGATTTTCTGATCTATATAAATTGCCTGGGATAGCTTTACAGCAGTATGGCAAAGAAACTCCAGCTCTTGCCAATGACATTAATTCCACCCGTGACTGTTAGTGTTTCATACCACACGAGTGAGAGAAAGAATAGAGAGATAAAGAATAAACTGCTGCACACGATGCTTCATCTGGGGATGGACAGCCCCAAAGATAAAGCAGCCACAGATGAGCACCTTCACCTCCTCAGCTATATAGAGATAAAATTGCATGTTGAACTGAATTTCTTCCTTGCTGCTTGAGTGTGACTTTTCTGTCATGTCCCAAAAATAAAACCCCCAAAACTATGGACAATTGGTCCCTGTGAAAATATTCGTGACCTTTCCTCACTGTTCCCATTCGATTCACTTGTTCTTGCTGTGGCCAAGCTGTAACTCCACTCGCTTCCTCTCAGCAGAGCACTGCCTTCCTCTTCTGTCAAATATCAGCTGCCAGCTCTTCAATGGGGTTAAAAATGGCCAGGGACAGTAGTAAATTATTGCAGAACTCATCCACTTTCTTTTTCTGCAGGCTTCAGCCTGCGAATCTGTGGACCATGTCCTAGAGTCCCTGAAAGACAACTAAACAAAGATAGTGAGTGGTCAGAAGGTTGAAGCACCCACCTCTCACCATGGAGCTGTGGGAAGAAAACCTACTCATTTAGAGGAACAAATCCTGTCATTTTCTAAGCCCTATTCAGTCCTATTCATCCGCTCCTTTGACTGCAGTGTATGAGTGAACACACTGGCTCAAATGGTCCAAAACCTTACTTAGCCCGCTGCCCTGCTTGAGGTTTGCCAAAAAAAGTGAATGCCTAGGAAAGAGCAGAAAATAAGGATATAAGAACATGTTTATGATGTTTCCCAACCATTTTCTGAGCCTCCAGTCATTCTCAGCTCAGGGATTCCCTGAAATGACTGGATGTTACTCCCAGGTATTTGCTGTTTCTTGGCATATTTCCTTTATTCAATGAACTCATGCTGGCATTTGCCATCTACTTCCTCTGACCAAGCAGTCCCAGACCAGTTGCCCAAGGGTGCTGCTGTCCCCATGACTCTGAGTTGCCCAGCTGCTCCATGAAGCCCTGATTTGAGGAGTGTTTTCCCTGTTCCTGACCCTGCTTTAATACTGAAATTAAATCAGTTGATTAAGTAGAGCTGTGGGATCATGTTTGCCCCCACACCTTTTCTGAGGTGTCCAAGGCTGCTGCTGAACTGAGGCTTTAGGAAAGGCCATGGCCCATGTTGTGCAAAGTCCCTTCTGGCCTCACACTAAGACACAACCAAGACTTAGAGCTTTCCCCCACCCACTGCTAGTCCAGCAAGAGGGAACTGTGTATAGAGGTAAAACCCTTCAGATAAAACCTGAGACTGCTCCTGCAGGCAGAGGGACAAGAAGCTGGGATGTTCAGAGCATAGGGGGCTCCTGGGAAGCAAAATGGAAAAGAGTTAGGGCAATGTAATAACTAATAGAATTGAATGACAAGGGTGAGGCACCTCTAATGGTGTCAGAAAAGCTCCAAGAACCACACCTAGATGGGTGATGACTAGGGAAAAGCCTCCCCAGACACAGAGAATCTCTCTGCCAATCTTCATCCCCCGGGATATGAAAGCAAGACCTGCAGGAAGGAGGTGTTAAAAGCACCAAAGAAAAAAGTATTGGTCTGGGAGGGTCTTAAGATTATTCCTGACATATGTTTATGCTCCTAAAACTCAGAGACTCCCAGCCCTCTGTGGATAACCTGTCCTAATGTGTAATTACCTTCACAGTTAGAAAGGATGTGTTTTTCTCCCAAACGCCAACTATGAAGCTCTGTGGCTAAACGTTCAGCTCATTCCTTTTTGTCCTCCCCTTGGTAACTATGGAGAGCAATTGACTGCTGCGCTCTTCATAATAACCTCTTGCATATTTGAAGACTATAATCAAGTTCCCTGTCCTCTTTTCTAGTCAGTCAAATACTTTGCTAACTGCAAGAAGTATCACAGCTATTGTTTGCCCATATTCATTATGCCAGATGTCCCACTCCCAGCTGGTGGGAAGGATCACTCTCGCCCAGCCTGAAATGTCCAGGAGCCCATGATGCCTGTGGGGTGCAGGCAGAGCAGGGTGGCCAGCGCTGTCAGGAGAACTCACAGGCACAGCCCTGAGCCTGCCACACTTTTGCTGGCACCCCTGGCAGCGGGAGTTTCGGAGCAGGAAGAGGTGGTCAGTGTGCAGGAGGGAAATGCCTCTGTGTTGCCCACTGAGTGCACACTGCCCTGCAAGGCAGGGCTCTAAAACTTGTCTTTTTAAGTTTTTAAGGAGCCATCATCCACTGCCTCTGTGCAGGAATTGCTCTCACTGTGGCATCTGCCTCTGGAAAACAAGTAATACTGAGTGGGAGCACAGAGCACTGAGTTTTCCAGCCTGGCTGAGTCTCTAGAGGAAGAGGCTCCCTTAATTACTTGAAATCCATCACCATTCTCTGGCGGTGGTGTCACCTTGCTCTTGCACGAAAAAAAAAGAAAAAGTGGCACATCAGATTTCCCCTCTCTCCACAGAATTGCTGTGTCTTGCAGGCTCACCCCAGCCTCAGGAGCAGCGCCGGTGCTGGCTCTCCAGGCGACAGGAAAGACTCTGGGAACGCCGCAACCAAACTGCACTTGCACCAACATTTTCTAAAGCCTTTAGTGCTGGGTTATGTACGAGATACGATGTGGGGTAACTTGTTGGGATGTGAAGCAAGCTCTGCAGGGCTAAGTATACCTTGCTTAGTATACCCTACCTTACCTAATATTGGCTTTTGGCTATTAGAAACTTCATCTTAGACAGAGATGGATGTGATTAGCTGGGCGCTGCCCGGCCCGGAGCCGCTGCCATTCAGCATTGCAGCATCCCCACCTTGTGGTGCGCGCCGGAGCCTCTCCCCGGGCTGCGGGGACACCCGGCCACCGGCTCCAGTGTGAGCTCTCCTCAAACCCTGGCTAAGCGTTCATTGCAAAGAGATACACCAGCGTGTGCTCTGGCTCTTCTTCTAGACCGGCGCTAAAAGGTGTGGTAAAAGTCCTGGGTAGATGAGGAAAGGTTTTTTGAGCTTTTTTTTTTTGTGTGTGTGTGATGTTGCTTAAATCTTTCCTTTTGGAAAGATGAAACCTTTGGTTCTGATACCTAAATATCTACCATGAAAATTCAAAATACGACTAAAGATTTCACAGAGGTGTTACACAGCTAGCCAGTACCTTCTCCTTTGCTGCTTATGCAAGAAAGGATCTCAGAGGTGATGTGGGCTTTACTGAGAGCATGTTTTGCAAGCAAAAGAAATGTAGTCATTTGTGAGTCCTCAGTTAGTGCTGTGAGTAGACACTGGTCTTCAGGAAAAAACAGATATTTCTAAATCACAGTGATTACCAATTGGCTCTGTGAAATAATCCATCATCTGTAATAAGGTGAAAGTGTTCCTAGAGAGGTGGTGGATGTCCTGTGCCTGGAAATGTTCAAGGTCAAGTTGGATGGGGCTCTGAGCAACCTGATCTAGTTGAAGATGTCCCTGCTCATTGCAGGGGTGTTGGACTAGATGACCTTTAAAAGGTACTTTCCAACTCAAATGGTTCTATGATTCTATGATCTCCTTTTAGGAGTAACAAGTCAGAGTAAACTCGATATTTTTTTCCAATATCTGGATATTCTTCAGTCTCTGAGAGCACCTCTATGAGGATAACTTGAACCAGACCTCTCCGTTCGCAGGTTCAGTGCTGTGACCTCCCTGGCACATGCCCCATCACCAAGGGTACAGAAAATGCTCAGCACCTCCCGGCAGAAGGGGAAACTGGGCAACGTGGAAACATGAGTGGGAACCCAGCATCTTCCTGCCCTGTGTTATGATGAAACAACTTCAGCCCTTTTTTCTTTGAGGGAAATTGGCACAATATTGTGTCTTGTACAAAGAAAAGGTATTTCTGCACACACTGACTATAACAGAGCCTGGTACCCCCAGGGCTGCATTTTCTCCAGTGCTCTCCAGCACTCTCCGAATAAGAGGAACAATTTATAAAAATATAAAGCCATGGGTGACTTTGACTAGCTCAGCGTCTCTTTCTCTCCTGCACTTCTTCCTCATGTGCCGAGGAGTGAAGCCTAGTCACATCTGCTTAACGGAGGAGCTGATGGCTGGAAGGAGCAGGAGGCGACCTCCTCCCTCCAGCTCCCTTCTGCGGCAAAGAGATGACGATCTGCAGGGTCTCTCTTAAAAAGCTTTTCTCCAGGCTCGCTAACTTTGCAACCTGCTGATGAGTTAATGTGAAACAGAGCCCTGGAAAATGCAGGGAGCGAGAACAGCACAGCAGCCCGGGGGTGAGGGGTGGATAAATCACGGCCACGCCGGCCGGGCGGGCAGTTGCCGGGTTGCGGAGTCATAAAGGCTGAGCTCGCTCCATACGCCCCAGCCGCTCGCCGGGCTGCTCCGGAGCTGGTTGACAGAGCTCTGCCTTACAAGCCCGGTCTTCAAAGCATTCCTGTCTTTACTGTCGAATGCACCAAATGTCTCCCACAGCTGTTTAGTTGGTTTGTGAGCCTTGTTAAGTGCCGGGTTTATCATAGCTTTCCCAAGGAATGTGTGCTCCCAACAAGTAGCTGAAAGATATTATCTGGTTCAGCCAGCTGAGGAGCTCAGGCTCCTTGGAGACTAGATGAGAGCGTACAACTAGTTTCTTTACTGGACAGTTGATATGTTTAATTGAACTTGAGTGTTCTTTGGTCTATATTCTGCTGAAAAGGGAGGTGTGGGGAGAGGGTCTCAGCATCGTCACCCTCATAATGGTGGAAAAGCACCAAGTATGGCTTGGGAAGCTATTCAGGTAGTCATAGCCTTTCAAACATGAAGCCTTTAATCAGTATATTAATACTTATACTGCCATAAAGAAATAGCCATCACCTAAGTCTTGTCCACCTGCAGCTGTCAGAGCTCTCTGCCCAGACTGACCTAATGTTACCTGCACCTTGCCTCCTCTTGATAGTATAAGCCAGGAAAGTATTCCTTCAGTGGCCAAGGCTGCATTTACACCAGGATTTGTTTTCCCATCAGAAGAGTATCCAGCCATGCCCACCCTTGCGGGCCAAGGCTAAAGGTCTGCAGCCCACTCTGGGAGTTGTACCCGAACACGCTTCCGTGTGGATTAAACCTTGCCCAAGCTACTGGATATTAAAATTCCCTCCACAGCATTAAGCAACTCTAAGCTTTCTTTGAAGTTCACTTTAAACATCTCTCAAAGCCATAATGGGTAATGTGAAGGTGAGATATATAATGGCCACAATAACCTTATAAAGCACACAGAGAGACAAAGTACTCGAGTTCTGTGGCGCACCAAGCCGCTGAGTAAATGGGCTTAAGGGCCTGCCTCTCTCATTTGCTTTTTCAGCTGATTGATGCGACCATAAGCTCCCCATCTTCAAGCTCTCTGGGCTCTTCATAAGCTAGTTTTGTCCATGACACACAGTTAATATTATTAATTATTGTCTCTCTCCTCTCCGTGGAGAACAGTGTTCTCCGAGTCAGAGCATGGGAGAGCCGCTTCCATCATCGGCTGCACATCGGGCAGAAGCAGAGTAAAACAGGGAAGCGAAATACTGGGGACAATTATGCCAAAATGGGGTTTCCCATACTTTTTCAACTGATAGGAGGAGGCTTGCAGAAAAGTGCTGCATGATCTTGGATGGAGGATACAGGACAAAAACTAAGCAGTGATTTAGTATCCTTCACTGGAGGATGATAAAATTACGGCATGTAATGAAGACATGGAAAAGTACAAACTATAAACTAGGAAATTCTACAAAACAGATCATGAGACAATAAATAACTCTGGTTTGAAAGTGATGATGCAAAGTTCAGACTGTAGAGCACGCTGCTATTTGCAGTGCTGTCTTCATATTTCTAATGTGAAATTCAGATTCATAGATTTGCATAAACTGCATAAACTGCAGCAAACTTTTAAAAGCCTGAAGAACTGAATGGCAATCCAAACTAAGACCATACTGAACTCCTGCTGAAACGAGACAGTGTGGGAGTTCCAGGGGCAGGGACACACACTTGATTTTCAGAAAAATGAAAATAAAAAAAATGTTTAAAATACGTAGATATTGCAAAATATATTCTCTGATCATGTGTTTCTCCTTTCTCCTTGATGGGAGTGTTGGTGAAAGGCAAACAGACACCAGTTCAGGGAAGATGCTGTTTTGGTGGCAGT
>QWTY01081076.1:1057-11259 GCA_008033365.1 Pseudorectes ferrugineus | reverse complement strand
TTCTTTTGCTTTGCTTACACCTGCAGCTTTTGCTTTCCCTATTATACTGTCTTTATTTCAACCCATCAGTTTTCTCATTTTCACCCTTCTGATTCTCTCCCCCACCCCATCAGGGGAGAGTGATCAAGTGGCTGTGTGGGATTTAGTTGCCAGCTGGGGTTAAGAAACACATATATGGACTTGTTATTACAGTCCAGGCTTTACATTTCTGTGTAAGGTGTGTATAGTGTGTGTCGTGCTACTGCAGGTACGGAATTTACAAGTTTTCAAATGGCCTTTCACTACTGGATGGATGGATGGATGGATGGATGGATGGATGGATGGATGGATGGAGTTCCTACTGGATTGGGCTCTGCATGGCAATCTGCTAGAGACTGGTGGACATGATATTGCATACATTAGTCATTTACAGTGCGAATGTGCAATAGCATCATGAAACCTCTCTGGCTTTGGAAGGTGACTTTTGTGCTACGTGAGGAAAACAGGGATTTTCTGTTTGTTGTTTTAATTCTGCAGAGTTACATGTGTCTCAAAGCTTCTCCTAGTTCCCTTTCCTGATAGATCCCCTTTTCTAATAAAGGAAAGGATACAGCTATTAGCGCAAAGATATTTTTTGTTGAGCTCTTTTTTTTTTTCTATTGGTCAGGGAGGATCAGCATTGTCTATTTAACCTTTGTGCTCAAAGACTATACCATATTTCCATACACAGAGCTCTCTTGGTGCTTTTTTGCCCCTTGATGGTTGGCTGGTCAAAGGGATTCCCTTAGAAATTTATAAACATGTGTAAATACATTTCAGATCAATCTGGTCCATCTCATCCTGTCTTCTTTCTCTAACTGCCCGAAGTGAACGCTGCAAGCTCCCAGTATCGCTTTATGAGAAGCATATGAGCCTTGCACTGTGCATGGGGATGGGAGAACCAGGTTCAGCAGCTTTGAAGCTTGCAGACAGCTGAAGGAAGACAGCCATATGAAAAAGAAATCACATGAAAGAGCATATAATGCAAGAAAAAGCAACCAGTAATGTTGGAGCTAAAGACTGGAAATTAGCTTTCCAGAAAAAACAGTGAAGAGACTCAAACAGGAATTGAACTCAAACCTCAGTTTTTCATATTTAAAAACACTTCTTCATTAGTTCGGAGATTTTTAACCCAGCACTTATCAAAGGAAGAGCCTTTTTGCATCCTCTCTTTTACTATTCAAGTTGAGCACTGCATTCTGACCACAAACTACTAGTGTCATGATGATTTACCTTTCTGCCAGTAGTTATGGCCTTTGCATCCATTTCCAGCTTACTAGGTGGACAGTTTAGCCTTCTGACATTTAGGAGAATAGTCCAGTGAACATAAGTTTCAGCAGAGGCAAATACAAACATTAAAAAAAATTTAAAAAAAAAGTAAGGAGAGACTTTAAAAAGGGAGGAGAATCATCTGCATTTAATTTCTGTGTATGAGTTTTCAGAATTCACATTATGTAGTCTGTCCTCATGACTCTGAGGGCAAAGAATGCAGATTTTAAATTCAATCCAACTAAATCCACATGATTTCAGAACTCACCTTAAAATGACAGTGCAAACCAAAACACCACTCGTTGTTCCTCAGCTTCATTTCCAAAGTCTGTAACAGCATTAGCAGTTATTTGTAGATGCCCATAACTGTTTCATCACTTAGTAACTACAAAGAGCAGAGCATAGTGTCTCCTGGGACCACTAGTGAGGCACTGCAAACAGCACATAATCCTTTTTTTTGTGACAACCTCTAGCACTGAAGTCCTGAGAGGAGATGAACAAGTGGTGAGTAATGCTCCCACAGCTAGCAATTGTGATGAGAAAGTGGTCCAGGCATCTTAATGCCTGATTTTGCAGGGGACTGAGCAAACAGGAGAAGCTAAGTCCTTCCCAAAAGGCCTGGATGGTTGGAGATTTGGGAGAGATGCTGCCCCATCTGCTTGATGCCAGCTTCCTGTAGTGAGGGCAGTGGTAACAGCTGTGGCTGGGGCTGGGAGCTGGGATCAGCTCACCCCGGATCCCCTGGGAGCCTGGGTTGCACAGGCACGCAGCTGGTTGGCCCTGGGGTCAACAAAGCTGTGAAAATGTTGGACTTCGGAGCCTGTCCTTAGGGAGCGAGCATATCGATTGCTGTAGCATGCAAATGTGTAATTGCACTCTAGTGGCCTGTGGACAGCAATAGAGCCAGGACTGTGCAGATGTGATTCCAAATATTGTCTACATGGACAGTTACATTTACTCACAAACTCTACCACGCTTTTATACTGAATCCTTATTTTAAGGTCACCAGAGCATATTAAACTTGAGCTCTGTCCTGCTGGAGTGTGGGGGCAGTGCTCTGGCTTCCTCGTGTTCTTTGTGGGTCCTGTGTGCCATAAGGACAGAAAAAAAAAGCCAAGTACTGAGCTGGTGTATTCCTATTAATACTGATCCAAGAATCATAAAACCCCCAACCTATTTTAATGTCCCTTTGCTCAGTCTTATAAATGATCAGAAATTCCTAGTTTGCTTTCAGAGGCTTTTCAGAGCTCTGTTGGACTTTTCTTTAGCTTTTACTTTTCATTACAGCCTTGTTTTATCCATCCCTAGCTTTACTTTTGTCATCAAGTGTGTTTACTCTATGTACATTTTGAAAAAGTGAATCTTACCTGCTTTCAAAATCTTCTTCCCATGGATAAACAAAAAGAAGCCTCTTACTCATAATCATGAAAAGCCACAGAGGGGACTAAGTAAATCAGGGAGATTGCTTGCTCAGAGTGTTGTGTGCCACAGAATTTGTGCCCTGGCAATGATTTGGAAAGATACAATACATACAATAAGCAAAGAACAAGCAATAGGAAGAAATGATGTTGTTTTTGTAGACATAGTCAGAAATAGTCTGCAGAATTAATTACTTTAAATGGTTAGGCAAGCTGAAACAATTTAACATCTGTGGATTTTTTTTTTTTGCCTGCGTCTTAAGAGAGATAGCAGTGATTGGCCAGGCGTAGCATGGCCATGTGCATGTCAACTAAATGCAGAACAGTTGTTAGCTCCAGATATTTGCTGAGGATAGGCTTTCTGAGCCATAGAAAATGATGCTGACACAAATGTAGTATGCATGAGAGAGAGATGTGTATTCAAAGGATAGGACATCATGCCCACGTGGGACTTGCCGTAGACTTGTTTTTTAACTTGGCAACTTGAGGTACTGGTCTTTTGTTCCTTTTGGTAAAGAGCTTTGGGAACTCTGCTATCTACCCATGAAGTGTATTATTACGAAAGAGTTCCCTTGATTGCCCTTTCCACAGGCAGACTTTGGCCTTTTTCCAAAGGCATATTGTATTTGCATTGATCACACTGCTGACTATATGACCTTGTCATTAGGAAAGCATGAAACATAAAATATGAGTTACTTGGACTCCTTCTTCTAGTATTATTCATTGTTTTAATTTTTGATCTCTGAAAGAGATTGCGGAGCCAGCAGGAGGTCTGTTTGAGACCCGCTGACACCATGGAATTTGTGGTACTTTAATTATCCAAATGATCTAAACAAAAGAAGTTAAACACTGGGTAGTGTATGACGGATTGTTAGCTGTAAACTGCAAAAATTAATTTGGCAGCTGGAATGGTTACATGAAACTCTGGAGGCTGCTCCTCCAACACCCCGACTAGGGCATCAGATTAAATGTGCTGCATGAAAATAAAGCTGGAAGCATTCACAGAAAATTGTTTCTATACTCAAAAGTGCTCTTTTTTTCTCTGTTAAATTTCTCTCAGTCATTATGGTGGGCATTCTTATAGTTCTTCAGGTCAGTTCACAGTCCCTGCAACCCTCTTCCGCTTATGTTCTTGAGTATTTACAGTTTCGTATTCATTTAACATGCACGCTGATGCATCAAGCCCAGCAAGTCCGCATGTTCAAAAAGTACAGAGAACAGTGCTTTCTGCCATAGCACATTAGTCTGTGGCTGTGAGTTCTGTATGCCCTGGATGCTAAAAGAATGTCCAGATAAAAGAAAAGAAAGATAATATATTAAAAAAAAAAAAAACCAACCAAACAACCCCAAATTTCTTGGCTATATTTGTGGCAGAAAGGTCTGTCAAGGGTGGATGTTTAGTGGATGTGAGTACAGCAAAGTTGAAGGAGTCCTTAAGCTGCAGCTTCCTAGAGAGTGTTCTGGGAAGGATAACCCTGTGCTTGTCCTTTGCTAAGCATCCTTTAGTGGCAGTAAGACAGTGGCCTTTTCTGGCACCCTCACCTTCTTACGGTTTTGTCCTGAAGGTGGAAGGAAGGATTGGGTCACAAGGACATTTTTCCCCCTTTCACATCACTGCCAGCCTGCTCTTAGGAGAAAAGTCAGGGAGTGTTAGGAAACACCATAAACCCAAATGTAGCAATGGAGTTTGCAGTTTCTAGTAAAGTGGTCTTCCTTTTTTCCTTGAAACTGTCTTTAAGAAAAGCCATGTAGAGCTAATTACCCGAGTGCCTGCAGCAATTTTCTCACACTCAGAACCTGCAAAGCATCCTACCAAAAAATCACAGAAAACTGACATAATGGAGCACTTACAACAATACTCTGTAACAGAAGTTGATCTCAGTATTTATTTGTGTATTTTTAGCATGTAAACATATGTTTGTTGAAGTCTGCAGTGCTGCCAGTACCTGTGACTTTTAATTCATCTCACAGTACCAAGTATTTTTGTTAGCCAGGATTGCTACAATTGACTTCTTAGGCGAATCTTCATCTTCTGAAAATAGAAACAAACGGGTGATGATGAAAACTGAATCAGAGGAGATGGGGAAGAGGAATCCGAAGCTGACTTGGCAAAGAGTAAGTATTAGGAGCAAGGAAGACAGAGCTTACAAGAAGTCAAGAGGCAGTGTTCCCATGGTTTAGGAAAGGCAACTAAGAAACTGTCTGGGATCACTAACAAAATTGTACAAGCTTCCCTAGATGGGAAACTGGGCATTAGCCAAAACATGGGTGAAGCTGACAACAGGAACACGCTTAAATTCAGAGAGAAATTTGGGCAAGGAGAGGGCAGAGGAGGAAATGTACAGACAATTTGGAAAGAAGGGACAGACAGGAAAAAATGGGTAGAGAATCTCTTTCTGTAAGCAGTCACCTTCCCCGAGAAAGCAAAAATTTCTGTATCTTCTCATTGCTCCACATCACAAGGGTGAGGGATTATCATCACAGTCAGTTATTTCCTTGGTCTAAGTAACAGAGGTCTGTGTAGGGGGACCTAAGTGTCACAGATGATGTGTAACAGCCTGATGCTACAACATGGAATTTCTACTTTTATAATCTGAATAACTATGTACTGCACTCTCTCTGTCCTCACCAGCAAGATTTCAAAGTCAGGCCTTCACTGGTTGGAAATAGCAGGGTTAAGAATGCCTGTGTGTGTGTGTTGAAGGGCCACTGGTAATTCTATGGTCACACAGGACTCCACAGGGCCTTGCTGCACCCAGTGCACAAGATGGATGATGCTCATTTAAGGAGCAGCTGCTCAGTACTTTTTTCCTTCATTGTTCGGAGTGTGTCTCCATGCCTTACTGACTGCATACTATCAGCATGGAAGGCAATTACTTTCCTCATGAGTTTTTCTGTGCTGCTTATTGCTATAGTAACTGTGTGCCTCACAAATACTAACTCATCTGTTTTTCTTCTTCCCCTTGGAGATGGCAGGGCACTACCTGTGTTTCATGAATGCAGAGCTCTGTATTTCATGAATGTAGAGCTGAAGAATGGAGAGCAGAAGCTGAAGTCACTCAAGTGTCCAATATTAGAGTGCAACTGCAGGTCCCACAGTGCTTGGTGACTAACAGCACTTTGCATGCTCTAGCTCCAGTTTGCTTTACCTTTAGTTCTTCACTACCTCCTGTAATCTCAAAGCCTCAATTCAGGCACCTGGAAAATAATGAACTACTGACCATTAGTCTGAAAAGTCTGAGTGACTTAATGTAACGTCACATACAAAATCTGTGTCTCAGATTGGGACAGTATCTATTTGTACAGCTTGGTGTTCATCCACCTGTAACCATGACACCAGCCAGTCCCTCATCTCACTCATCATGTACCATATGTTTTAGGTACATTGCCATGGATTACAGAGGCAAGGAAAGCATCAGCTAATAAAGTAGTACAGTGAACTGAAAAAAGGTATTGCCAAATAAATGTTGCAAACATTACAGAACAAGCCAGTAAGCTGTGCATTAGCAGTATGATTGCTCTGTGTACTTGCACATTGTCCTTTTTCTCTTCTATGTGTTTTAATTCTTTCTATGTTACACTCCCAAGGGTTGAGACTGTCGTTTTCTGTATTTGCAAAGCACCCTGCGCATGCTCAAAATTATCTGAACAGTCTGTGAGATAGGTAAATACCACCATTTTAGATGGGAGAAACTTAAAGTAAGAGGCCTAAAGTAAAAGAAAAAAAAAGAAAGTGTTATAATGATTGCATATTTCATATTTGTACAAGAAAAGTGGCCATTTATGAGCTTACAACTCTACTCCTGTGGCAGGTTGAACAAACAGATGAACACAAGAATGAGGTTTTTGGGCAATGATGTGCAGAAGGTGTAAATAATTTAGTGCATACATATTTAGAAGGGTATAGATATATGTGAGTCACTCAAAGTAACATAGGAAGTCAATCAATCTTGTTATCTAATCAGTATAACAAAGGAAAAATATGTTTTCCTAAAATAGCAAGCAAGTAAGTCATGTGAGATAATACTTTAAATTTTGCTGAGAGTCTGTAAGTTCCAATAAGCACCAATCTTTCTCACTTAATTAGCCTCCTTGGGGAGCTACATCACAGGTGTTTTTCATTATTTTCAGCAGAAGTTTAGCAATTTCTCTTCACTTGTCTTTTCTCAGGACTAACCTTTGCTTTCCAGATGGGGATAGTTTTGTTTCTAAATTGTTTCTCTCTTTATCCCTCACACACCATTGGAGAGAAAAGCACTTTCTCCTCCTTGATCATCCTCGTGTACTTTCCTGAAGAAGAAGCAGCAAATGTAGGCTTGGGAAACAGTGCTGCTGCCTGAAATCTCATCTGTTTGGATGTTAAGCACAAGTACAAATCAATGAAGTGGATCCTTTTTTCATTATTAGTAATAGCACACTCCTGGCCAGATGCAAGGGAAAATAAGAGTTTCTCGTTAGAAGGCTTGATCAACCCCCTGCAAGATTATATTAAGCTGTTTTCAAGGGCTTATGTCTTATTTTAGCAAGTCACATACTCATATGCCCAGCTTCCCCCCACTCACACAGCTCTGGGTTGGTCAGTTTGCTTCACATGCCAAAATGGGAGTGACCTCTTGGCTACAGAAAATACTTGGAAATGTAGTTATGTGGAACAGTCAGTCACAGGCTTTCTATGGGGTGGTTCTTCAGTTCAGGGAGCATTCAAACTCCAGGGCTGGCTCTGGTTTTTGTGATTACGTCCTCTAGGGTGATTACATGGCCTTGAGGGTGGATCTCAGACCCATGTTGTGTGTATCCATTCTTTCCTCTCAAGATGCTTGGGAGTCGAAAACTTACAGCAACATTTGTTGTAAGAAAGAGTTAAAGAAATTAATGCTTTCCATTGATGTAGGCTGGAAATTGGGTGCCTCTGAAATGCTACTCTATGCCCTGTGTTTCTAGGCATGCTGAATAAGTGACTTCTAGACACTATGGGACTTGAAACTACAAAAATATTAACGGTAAATTCAAAATACAAACATAATCCCAGCTCTGTAGCTCGGGAGTCTCTCTGAGATCCTTTGCAAGGCAAGTGAGTCTCTACTGGGGGGCATGAAGGACTATGAAAGTGGGTGAGTGTGAAACAGAAGATATAACTGTAGCCTTACAGTTAACAGAATTAGTTTTCCTTTCTGGCAAGGACAGTGGCAGAAGGTCTGTTCAGTGAACTCCCCTGGGATCTGTAGCAGGAGGTAGCTTGGAGTGGAGTTTAGCAGCTTTATCTGCCAGCACTCCTTAGTATTTTAACCCACTGACACTCTGTAAGCGAAGATTTGTTATGTTACCAGATGCCTAACTCAGGCCTTGGAGCAGGGCTTTGCATTTACAGTCCCTTCCTAGAGGGAAAACTCTCACAGCCTGTTGACTAATTAGGTTGTTTGAATTTACAGAAACATTAAGCCCTGATTTTTAAATCTGCTGTTGAAATGCTGCCACTGAAACGTCCTTGCCTCCACCTCCAAGTTTGCTTCTGCCAGCATTAGGCGTGACATAAATCAGTGGATCTCTGACTAGCTGTCTCTTAGGAGTTGCTTTAATATCTGCATGCAGTTCGGCGTGTGGGAGCGGGCAAGAGAAGACTTGTGCCTGGGATGTGTGAGCAGAAATCTGGCGTGCCCTCTCTGTTTGTTCCCCGGGGTGGGCAGGTGCACAGCTCGCTCCTCTCGGCTGCCGGTGGCTGCCACCGCCCCGCACAACCAAAGCGGCGGGCGGAGCCCCAACCCTGCCGGGCACCTGTGTCCCCACCCCAGGAGGGCAGATCTCACCCTGCCACCATGCTCAGGTGTCTCCAGGGCACTCCAGATCTGGGAATCTGGATGGAGCCCAGCTGAGCTAGCCTGTAGAAGAGCCTCCTTGTTTACCATGTAATGCTGTATGCTGCAGCTCTCCTGTGGTGCTGTGCTGGTTGAGACCTGTCGAGGCCAGAAGGAAACATTGCAAGTTGATCACATCCACTTTTTTGCAATGGTGACACGCTTTCCTGTCACGATGGAAAGAAATGGTGACTACAGCTTATTATGTACCCTTCGTGTCCTGCCCATGGAGACACTTTCCAGCCTCTACCCTAAAGGTAAAGATACACCCCTACCCTAAGGAGAAAGATTCATATCTAAAGATACAAATTCAGCCCGTAAGTACTTGATAACTACTTTGTACAATGTGTGCACAAGCACCATGCAGAAGTAAGGAAGTGGAAATGCCCTGAGGTGTGGCATGAGCTTTTGGTTTGGTACAGCCATTCACAGGACCTCATCCCAGCTGTGACCTGACCCAACAGTCTCTCCTCTCTTCCTTGAGAAGTTAGAGAATCCCTGATGAAATTGGAATGAAACTCTAATCTTAATTCCTTAGTTTTTCTGGTCTTAGTCTGAGCCTTACTTCTGTCGCTTACATTTTTGTTCAGACTGTTACAATACATCTGATGCTAAAACTCCTTCTGGATATAACAAGACTCTTAAAAAGCAGGTAGGAAATGTTCAGGAAATCTCTGTATGGCATTTTCTAGGTCATCTTATGGTGTTGGTAAGTACAGTGGGGAAATAAACACTAGATCCCTCTTTGGCATTAACTGTTCATTATACAAGTAACTGCAAGAATGTATAGAATATAGGGAGCATATGTATGTTCATATGTGTATAAATTAAGATGTACACATGTTAAATATTAAGTTAATTAGTAACAAAGCAGCAACCTTTACTTTATTTTTCAAGATCTGTTTTATGAGATTTATTTAGGACTGTAGCAGCAGCCAGTCTACAGCAGTTAGCTTCCAGTCATTTCTAAATGAGTCATTTCCACCTACACTAACACATGTCAAAATGGTTCCTACTGTGTGTCTACCTATTGGAAATAAACAGAAAATAACTATGTTAGTCTGAACTTCTACAGCTTCTTTTATCTTAGGGTCTTAAAGAGATGTAGAAATGGAGACCTCCCAGCCCTGCTATTGCGTTACGGTGTTACAATTATACACATTGAGGCATTTTTTAAATGGGGAAACTGAGGCAAAAAAATAGTTCATTTGCCTAATGTCGCATAGCAACTCTGCAAATAGAGTAGAGCTACACACAGCCTGCTCCCATAGCTTTGCTGCCTACCCACTGGACGGTACAGTGATTAAATCCCAGAAATCTATTTTTTTTTTGCTTTATTTCCAGCTGGAAGTGATGAAGGTTTTTTCCTTTCTGTTGCTTAGCTACCCCCTGACCTTTGGATAGTCTTTCTCATCGGCCGGGTGAATGCATTTCCCTCCAGCTGCCTGGACACACACGTGTCTCAGACCTCCCCCTCCGGCAGGATTTCATCAGCTGCCCTGTCTCAACCATGTGTTTCTCTTCCCATCTTGCTGAAAGAAATTTCGTTATTTTGCCTCTAGCACTTATCAAACTGTGCTAGAAAGAATGCAGAAAAAGCCTTTGTGACTGATGTCTATTTTATCGATTCATTGTATTGCTTAAC
>QWTY01081046.1:0-10864 GCA_008033365.1 Pseudorectes ferrugineus | reverse complement strand
CTGGGCAGGGCCAGGAGCTGGGCTGGATGATCCTTGTGGATCCCTTCAGCTCAGGAAGGTTCTACAGTTCTATGAAGTCCCTGCTGCAGGCTCAGCCCGCAGCCACCACACACAAAACACAGCCACACGTGACAGAGCCTGAAGGTCTCCTCTGACAGCAAAGGCTGTGGTGCTGTGCCCTGGCTTTGTAGGAGCTGGTGGGGAGCAGGTCCCCAGGCAGTCCCAGGGCTGTTCCAGGGGCACAGCCCAAGAGGAGCAGCTCCGGCTGCAGGCAGCCACAGGACTGGCACAGCTGCACGTGGCCACTGCAGAGTCAAAACCCAGTCACTGTGGAGCTGAGATCCAGCCACCCAAACAGGCTCTCCACGCGGGACACTCTCCACGCTCTGACGCCTGTGATGCCAATCAGGTGACAACAACACAATTTGTTTTCAGGAATACTGAGCTAGTGAATAACAAAAATAGGAACCTGACAAACAGGTCCCAGCGACCTGGATCCCGGGCAGCTCTCCCAGGACAAAACTTTCAGTTGCCCTGAGTCACCCGCCCTGATCCTGCCACGCGAACCAGAGCTGCCGGCACCCAGCCCATCACAAGCTTGCATCTTCCCAGGGCTTTGCTGTAGTCCCTGCTCAACACCTGGACTCATTACTGGAGTGGAAAAGTATTTGGGGATCCTAATACAGTCAGGGGAGTGAGAGGGGCAGGCGTGACATTGGATGTTATAGCCATGAGGGTCTGGAAATACCAGGAAGAGTTTTGTTGCTACACCAACCCTGCAAAAGCAGCCACTGACATCTCAAAAGGAGGTTGCATAACATGAAGGAAAGAGAAGGCAGATAAACAGCAACAGCTATTCCTAAAGATAATGAAAGAAACACCACTCTACAGCCCCCCCAAAGACTCACCACCACAGCCCCTACTACCCCAAACTCCAAATGCAAGTCAGTTGCATGAGGCAACAGCAGACCAGAGAAACCGCCACAGCTAATCTGCCCCAGCACAGCAGCAATGCAGGTGCCTGGAGATAACAAGAAATAAATTCTCTCCCTGCCCCAGAGAACGCTGGGTCTCGCAGGAGCAGCACTTGAGTGAGAAAGCCCCACTGCTGTCCATCTCCACTGACCCCACCACCACAGCAGGTCCTGGGAGGAATGGGCAGAGGGACAGGGCATGGCAGGGGGACCCAAGAAGAGGCAGTCTTGACCCATGATGAGACAGGACACAGCAGGCTTCCTGCCAGAGAAACCACGGCCCTGCTCTGTCCACCTGGGCCTCAAATCCAGCCTGAGGGAAATCATGGTGACCAGGACATCCCAAAAGGCCATGCAGGGATGACCATAAGCCTGGGCAGCAATGTGAGCCAGGCCTTGGGCAAAGCAGCTTCTCACCCTGAAGCAGATCTGTGGGTCACTCACATGGGAGGGATGACTCCTTGGCTTGTCTTTAGAAGGGAAAGAACATGCTGGGGGACCTGGACAGGACAGCCATGGGACTGATGGGACCATGCAAGAGCAGAGCCCAAGGATTTGGCAAGTGGACCATCCCTTGGACACCAGAGCCAGCTTGTTCATAGTGCGTGGACCACAGACTCCATAAAGAAACCTGGAAAACCCCCAGATGGAAAGGAAGAATAGAAATGGGAAACACCAACAGAGCACAAACAAGGCCTGTGCAGGCTGGTGGCTCAGCTGTGGCCAGCAGCAGGATGGGGTCAGTGCCTCAGTTTCCCTGGCTGCAGCAAGCCACAGAACTGTGCTGGGGAGGGATGACAGCACGGGGAAGAGGTGAACGGTGACACATGCACCACTCCTGCTGAGGCAGGAGCTGGTGACACTCGTGGCCCTGTAGCATGTCAGAGGCTGTGCTGGCAGACTGGTCTGGCAGGCTGCCTGTTCCTACCACGCTCAGAGCAGCACCTGGAGCCCTTTGGGCCGGGCTCAGGCTGCACATCCATGGCTGACTGGTGCTTGGGCTGCCAGCCCTCTCCAAAGCAGGACAGATTTTCTGTTGTCAGACCCTATATGGAGGTCCCTGAGGGCTCAAGGGGCAATAAGTGGAATCTCTGGGCAGAGTGGGGGCAGGCAGCTGGGTGGGCTGGGGCTCACGTACCACACCACCTGTATTGGGGTCGGCTCTGCCACAGGACAAGACCCCCTTTGGGCCCTTGAGGCTGAAGTGCAGCCCACCCCAGCCATGGTACATGCCTAAACCCAAAGCAGCTGCCCTGGCACAAGCGCTGCCAGGAAAGAGCCAGGATGCAGAGCAGGAGCTCACCAAGTGCCAGGCCCGCTCTGCAGGGCATCAGTGCGGAGAGCCCAGACCCCACTGCCCCTCCTGCTTCCTGCCAGCATCCCGGCCCCAGCCCCACAGGGACATCCAGGGAAGCACACGGTGGTGCCAAGCTTGCCCTGCTCACTCTCCGTGCGACCAGGAACCAGGAGCAGTGAGCAGAGCAGGAAGCAGGCCCAGAGGAAAGCAAACAAGAGAAAGCAATTGAGGAAGCTCGTGTCTCATTCATGTGCGTCTCAGCCAAAGTCCAAAGCAGGAGGCTCTTGCAAAGGACACTGGAAAAATTCCAGTGATGTTATCTGCCCCCACAGAGCAAGATTAGCCCAGAGGAGAAAAAAAAGAATAACTTGTTTACAAGCTGGGCAAGCCAGCTTGGTGGTTGGAGCACACGGGGTGCTGGGATCAGCTGCATCTGCCGCTCCTGGGGGAGCACCAAAGCACCAGCCCCTCGTGCCTGGCTCTGGCCTTGCACCCTTTAGTGGCCCTGGCAGGTGAGGTGCTGCTGAGGTGCTGCTGAGGGGCGGGTGTGCCCACCTCAGCGCACACAGGAAGCTGTGAGCCCGGCATGCCTGCGCAAGGAGCTTGCACACCCACCACCTGCACATTTGGCAGGCTCCCAGAGAGCTGAGAGGAGGCCCAGCCCTCCCGTCCTTGCCATCCCAGCAGGGTTAATGGCTCCCCAGAGCTGGCCATTGGCTGCAGACCAGTCCCTGCACCCAGTGGGGCTGTCAGGGCTCCTTCTGCCCCCTCCCATGGGCTGTTTGCACCCCTTGGCTCTGCCTAGCACCTCCTGCCTTTTATGAAGTGTTTCCATCTAAATGCAGATGAGAATCACAGGCTAACGTAGCACCTGGATTCTGCTCTCCTGAGGGACCCTTTTGCCAGGCAGAAATCAGGGAGAGGAGATTTGGGGTTGCTGTTGGGTGAATGCTTGTGTGGCTGCTGTGTGGCTGTGCAGTTACTTGTGCCCAGAGAGGAGCCACACCTGAGCTCTTTGCTTTTCCTCCTTAATATTTGGGTTTTTTTTTTTTAAATCTTAATGAAAAATCTTTCCTGCTGCACACCCATAGTTGTTCTCAAAGAAGCCCACACTCATCCCATCCCTCTCATCTAAGAGGCATTTGCTCAAGGAAGCTCTGTGCTGGCACGAGCCTGTTCCTGCCCTACAGGTACTGAGGGATGGTACGACACCATGACTGTGCTGGGCAAAGTCCTTCCCCGTAAATCACCTGTGGGGTGACAACTCCACAGACCCATCACCAGGCAGGCAGTGTCTGGGGCACCTTACCAGGAGATGTTGCTCTGCCCTGCTCACAGCCCCCAGGGAGCTCAGATCTACCACACCTCCTTGCTGGGCCGTGCTGGTACCCCTGGCACCACAGATTACCCACATCCTGCCCAGTGAATGGTGCTTGTCACCTTAATTGTCCGTGTCAGACCCATCTGGGGACAAGAAATAGGTTTGGTAACAGGGCGTCTCAAAGAATTTGCTGTTGGCCAGGTCTCTTTGTCAGAGACACCTGTAAGTGTAACTCAGTGTCAAGAAGATTAATATTTAATTTAACTTCTAAATCTTGCCTTGTTGACATACTTATTTAAAGCCAAACTGAAGAAATTCCATCAGAATTTGCTCCTGGTTCAGTATTTATAGCACCATAGTCTCTGCTAGACTTCTCAGCTTCAGAGTTGAGGTTTGCAAACTGGGATGGTCCTTAAACAAACAAAAAAGGACAGTGCATTGCACCCCCTTCTCATCTCCTGGTTGTCAATAAACAAATCTGCTGGGAAAGCATCAGATGTGCAGCAGAGGCTCCCTAGGATCCTTTCAGATTTGGTATAGAGACCCATGGCAGCTGACAGTGAATATTTGATTAAAGTGTATGTCCCAAGATAGTCAAACATTAGGTAGAAAAACTGACAACCCCTTGGCAGTGCAGGGAGGGGCAGCAGAGGAGCCCCCCAAGGAAGGACTTAAAGGAATCAGATTGTGGCAACCCTTCCACCAGAAAGGGAAAAGCAGGCCCTGTGGGGTGGGCAGCGTGGGCTCTAGGACTCTCCAAGTCCAACAGATCTGTTTGGCCTCCCTGTGCCTGGTTCGTGGCCCCTCTTTCTTCGCAGGAGCCTGAACCACCAGCAAGGAGCTGGCTCTGGGCTGCTGAGCTGCTGTAGCATCTCCACCACCTTCCTCAGGGAGCCCTCCTGCCCTTCCTTTTCCAAGTACCCAAAATGTAGGTGCCACCTTGGCACGATGGGGACGGATCAAGTGAGGACAGAAAATTTATGGAGAACGAGGCAGGTGGGAGCTGGGTGCTGCCACATGTGATGACTGCCTGGTGTTCAACAGCTGATCCTCCCCAGCACTGGGTGCCACTGACATTCTCCACCCGTCAGGGGACAGTGAGTGCTTCAGCAACCCAGCTCTGGACTCATCCAGCCCAAGATCTTCCCAAATGCCACAGTCCACCAGCTGCTGGGCCCATGGGAGCTACTGCAAGCCAACAGCATGCAAGAGGAGCATCTCGCCTGATACCCGGCATCTTCTGGAAAAACATTACTTCGGGAATACTTTGTTGTGATACAGCAGAGAGCTGCAAGGAGTTTAAGCTGATGTGGAGGTGATGCCCACAGCAAGACCCAGGTACAGCAACATCAGGCAGCTGTACCTGATGGATCTCAGTCTAGGTCACACTTTTACAGACTTCCAGCCTCCTACTGCGCATTTCTACTCTCTGTATTTGTCCCTCAGTGAGTGGGGATGGCAAAGGGGCTTCTGCTGGACATTTGTCCCTCAAAGCCAAGCTTCTCCCCTAACATGATATTCCAAATTGCTTTAGCACTTATCTGCACACATCAATTGCTTTGAAACCTGCAGGAGCTCTGTAGGACCAAGCATTGACTTAATTGGGCATCCAGGAGTCTTTGAATAATGGGGGTTCTCAGATCCTTCCATGTACACCCAAACACACAGCTCACATCACTACTCAAATTCTTCTGCAATCTGCATGCAAAGGTACCTCACACCCCGCAGCTGAGGGTGGGTTGTAAACCAAAATGCATACTGAGAATCATTTGGTCCGAGGTAATCCCCCAAAAAGTCCTTTACCCACTCTCCATTCATCACGACATCTTGCATTCTACAAAGATCTTTATACAAATGTTCTTCCCACCCCCTGCCCCAGAACTAAGCGTGTCAGACTCTTGCAAGAAAAAGATTTTGTACTTGAGATCAGCAACTGCAATTAGCAAGAACCAGTTCTGATACATGCAAAACCTTGCAAGATAAAAGTCTTTGCATCTCTGCTTACAAAAAGCACACGCCCGTGCCACCTCTCATCCCTGGGGAGCTGGGGGGCAGGATTTTACCACCAGAACACCACTGGAGCTGCGCAGTCAATGCATGATGATCAGGGATCAAATATGTGGAGGGAACATCTCACATAAACAAAGTCATAGGTAACACAGAGCTGTGCACCAGGCTGCCTCCTAAGAGGGAAAAGAGAAGATCTGCAATGCGCTGGTGGTCAGATCCCAGAACTGCTGCCCATCCACGTGGGTGCCTTGACCTGGGACACAGACACATGGGCAGTGCTGCCACATCCCCAGTCATACCGGGGCAAACTGGTGCCACTGGAGGAACAATCTGATTAATTCCCAGCCTGGGTAATGCACCCTTGATAACACAGGGCTGATGATACCAGTACAGCCAGCCTGGGGAAGTCCCATGTCAGGAAGCCATGAATGACACACAGCTGGAGGTGGCTGGTGTGGTGACTTCAGTCAGGGCTCACTGACCAACAGCCCAAGGGCTGGTTCTGGCAGTTTATCTGCTTTCCCAGAAAGGCCAGTCTGTCCGTGGGCTGATGACAGATGGCAGGGCAGAGGGGAGAGACACAAGCCTGGGGTTAGATGGGTCACACACAGTGTAAACATGGCTGCAGCGGTTTGGGTCCTTAATCCTCAAGACCTCAGCACAGCAAGGACCCACTGGTTGTTCTGGGCCAAAAGGAGCAGTGAGAGAGATGCTACCAGAACTGGTCAGCCCTTTCCCAGCTCTGCCCTCCAGCCATCAGCTGGGCAGTGTGAATTGCAGCAGGCCAGTCTAAGCTGGTCCCTGTAAAATAAAATATTACTGGTTCAAGAGCAGGGAGCCCTCAGGACACAGAGCACAGGAAGCTGGCACACACATGGCAAACACGGAGGCTGTGGATCTGTGGACACCTCTGCCCACCACAATGCCTCCCATCCCCCTGTGCCCTTCCATTCCTGCAGGCACTGGTTCTTCTCAAACATCCCAGGTCATGCTGGGGAAACATTTAGGGACAATGGCACAAAGCTGGCACATAGCTCTATTTCTGGTCAAACTATTTTCAGACTGGAGGAGTAGCTGATTGGTCTTACCCTTCCAGGAGAAGGACATGAGTGAGGATAGAGATAGAGGGGACCTTCCCATTTGTGTTGAGCAAGAATGTTCTCTCACCTACTAATTTGTTTCCAAAATGAAGGGCAATTTACCACCTTTAGGGTCTTCTGTAATGCAAATGCTGTGGAGAGCCCTTTCCCACCTGTTACACCTGTCCAAGAATTCCTGCCCCTGCCCAGGTCTTACAGGACACACCACACCCGTCCTCCAAGTGAGAGATGTTTTCATGGCTGGATGCCTCTGAAAAGACAAGGACAGACACTCCCCTAGCATTTATTCCTCACCTGGGTGTGCATCTGCATGTGAACTTGTAGGAGGCAGGTATATGTATGTGAGCGTGTGTTTATTTGTACTAAAAATTCATTCGTCAAAATCTCCACAGTTAAAAAACAATCATTACGTAATTATATTGAACAATTAACCAACCGATTCATCAGCTAGAGGCTCACCAACAACACCTGAAATCTATCCCAGCCACTTAACAAGGCAGAAGGTGGCACAAACAAAAGCAACTCCCAGAATGTCCTGGAGATTTATGGCCCTGTGCTCTGTCCTGGTAAGAGAAGACACTTTCCATTCCTGGCTTCTCAGAGCTGAAGGCTCCCAGGTGTTACCTGCTCTGAGCTGCTGGTTTAAAGTGTTTTGTTACAAAAATGTTCCTTATAAGTAGCCCTTCAGAACTCAGAACTCACCTAAGTTGCCCATGCTGCCTGACTTAGTCCCTTCATGGTAGTATGTACTTAGACCTTTCCTCTTCTCACCAGGGTCTGCAAGCACCATGAACATGCAGAACACTTAAAACTCCACGAAACAACCCGCTCCAAGCCAGCAGAAAAGATCTGTCTGTCACTACCAGAGCCATGGTCTGTAATGCTGAGGTTAAGGGTTGTCTGGGAGAGGACAGAGACAAAGAATGAAGTTGGGGAAGCAAGTTGAACTTTGTCATTCCCTGCCTTCCAAGCAGGCAACTATGCAACACTAATATCTTTTAAAAAGAAGTCTCTAGGTTCCCTCAAAACACAAAGCAGACAAGGAAGATCACCACTGTTCTTTCACACACTACTGGAAAGCACCACGTCCTGCAGAGAGCACTGGAGCTGCTGTGGTCTAGGCCCACGGTGATATAATTTGGCTAGCACAGCTCAGTGGGTGGGCATGTGGGCTGCACTGGGACCCCGTGAGACAAAGCTCACCTCAGAGGTGAAAAAGACACTGCTGCAGACAGTCATACCAGCAAACCCGTGTGTGTAACAATACCCTTAGTACCATCTGTGTTCGGACAGTTGGCACATCCTTGCTAGGAAGATGCCGCCGGCCGAGTAACCAACCACCCAGCTGATGCCACCAACTATTCTCGGCCACTGACCGCGGCCCTGGGAGCACCTGACAAAGGTGCATCCTTCAGCATAAACAGGGGGCTCAGCACAAGCTCCGCAGTGGGACCTGATGCCCAGCCAGCCGGTGTGTGAGCGGGTACAAAGACTTGGGCAGTGGCACTGTGAGCAGGAAGTCACCGGAGAGGTGACTCCAGAGAGGTGACTCCAGAGAGGTGGTGGTGTGCCGTTTGCAGTGTCAGAGGGATACACTGCCGTGCCGTGCCGTGCCGTGCCGTACCGTGCCGAGCCGTGCCGAGCCGAGCCCGCCGCGCCTCCTTCCCTCCGTCGCTGCCGCCCGCCCGCGCTCCAATGGGCGCCGGGGCCGCCCCCCGCCCGCCCCGCCCGCAGCCCTATAAGTGCGGCAGCGCGGCCGCTGCTCCCGGCCAGCCCAGCCGAGCCGAGCCGCGGGAGCTGAGCCCAGCTCGGCCGAGCCAGCGGTGCTGCCGGAGAGGGGAGCCGCTGCCCGCCGGAGCCCCGGACCGGTGCGTACCGCGCAGGCACAGCCCGGCTCCCGGCGGGGCCGCGCCGAGGGTCCCCGCGCTCCGCGCAGCTTCCCCCGCCAGCGGACTCCTGCGGAGGGAGCGGAGCGCTGCCTTCCCCCCGGGTGGAGGTGGGGGCTCTCCGGGATCTTCTGTCGGAGCCGGCTCGGCGGGAGCGGGACCCGGTGCCGTCCCCGGGAGCCGTGCCCGAGCCGCTGTCATCTCGCAGGGACCTGGAGCCATGGCCGAGCATATGATGATGCCGATGAGCCACGGCGGCGCCGGGCTGCAGAGCTACCGCATGGGGGTGAGCGGGCTGCAGGGACCCCCGCAGCACGGGCAGCATGTGCTGAGGACGCTGCCTGCCGCCGCTCAGATGATGCCCTACGGAGGGGCCGGCATGGACGGTGCGATGAGGCCGAGACCCAGCCTCAGCGGACAGATGGGCCACCACCAGATGCAGAACGCGATGATGTTCAATGGCCCGGGTCAGCAGCAGCAGTACATGGGGCCGGTGGGCACCCAGCAGCTCATGGCCAGCATGCACCTACAAAAACTCAACACCCAGTACCAGGGCCACCCGCTGGGCATGAGCAACGGGCCCATGGCAGCTGGTGCCCAGCAGTACAGAGTGGGGCCGGGCCAGCACCCAGGCATGCAGCACATGCCCTCGCCAGCGCTGACATTGAATGTTATGGACACTGATCTCATAGACGAGGAGGTCTTGACATCCCTTGTCCTGGAACTGGGGTTGGACCGGATTCAGGAGCTGCCAGAGTTATTCTTGGGACAGAACGAGTTCGACTTCATTTCAGACTTTGTTAGCAAACAGCAACCCAGTGCCATCAGCTGCTGAGGGGCTTTGAGCTCCTCCTCGTGTCTTGGTGGTTTTGAGTTTGTTTCTAACTTTTCCCCACCTGCCATCCTCTTCCCTTCCCCTGCCTTGCCCTGTCCTGGATTCCTGCCCTCCCCAAAGGGACAATCATCGGACACCGGCTTGCAATGGATTGCTTTTCTCTTCTGTGTGTTTTTTCTGTGTGGGAGTTCCTGGAGAGGGGTTTGGTGCACCCCAAACAGAGAGCAGATCAAGAGCTCCTGCTGTAGAACTGCCTCTAAATGACATTAACAGGATTTCTGGCTTAAGTAGAAATAATGGACTTACGACTTTCCTCAACTAGGCTTGGAGCACAAGAAGCGATAGGCAGCTGGCAGCCCTGCTGGTAGCTGGATTTGCTCACGGATTCTGTGGTGCCAGTGGAGTTGAAGGATCCTGAGAGAGGATTGTCTCCCTGGTGCATGGTTTGAACCAGTTTCCCCTTGCAAACATGGGTGGGGTTAGTTATTTGTTGGGATGTTTTACTGTGACAGTAAATAGGTCTTCAGTCATGTCTGTTCAGCTCGGGAAGGGGCACTTCCCCATAGCAGGCTTTTTTCTAACTCGGAAAAATAAAGTATGCCTTGGGGAAGGGTGTGCGTATGTGGCTAAATGTTCATCTCCGTGGAACTTCAGATCTCCGACCTGTACTGCTAATCAGCTGTAAAATTTACCAAGTGTTTGAGGTTGATTCAGGCATGAGGCTTAAAGCTGCAGTCTGGCTCCACTTTTTTTCCACCTCTGAAACCAAATAAAGACCATGTAACTGTATATTTCAGTTCTAATCTTATTTATTTTCCTGTGATTATTTATTTGCAAGGGCTTCTTTTGTTATTTGGCTTTGGGACTGCTGGGAAAGATGCCTGGAGAGTACTGCAGCTTTAAGATGCTGGCTTTGGGAAAAGCAAGCCTGGGATAGTTTTCAAGCTGCTCTGCAGAATAGTCACTTCAACTCGAGATCGTTATGCTGAACGCACAGGACTCTAAATCCAACACCTTTCTGAATGTGATAAAGATGACTCGATTTCCAATTCCCTTGCTCAGAGAAGGTGAGATGTAAAAGCCGGCGGGGTTTGGTTTCCTCCGCTGGCTCCTGTTTCCAGGCGCTGGGGAAGCTCCGGTGACTCCTGGTTGCTGCTGCCCCCTGGTGCTGCCGGCCCCTGGCAGCTGCCACTCGGCAAGTCGGAATGTACAGATGGGTTTGCGAATAAAAGCTGAAATATCTCCCGTGTGCGTTTGTTCAGTGCCCGTCTCCGGACTGGTGCAGTGTGGACCACTGGGAGAAGTGTTGCCTTTGCTCCTGCTGGTGGGCTGTGGGCCCGGTCACTTGTGTCCCCCACCTGATACACGAGTTGGAAGGATTGGGTTTCTAGTTTAATGCTTGGAACTAAGTCCTTGAAGTGTGGCTGGGATGATGCTCCTT
>QWTY01081038.1:0-13713 GCA_008033365.1 Pseudorectes ferrugineus | reverse complement strand
TATAGTATAGTATAATGTTTTCCATGAAAAACAACTTGACCTACAGGGCCATCAGCTTCCATGGAGATATGAAAAGTTAAATGAACTGGGGATCTGTTCCACAGATTTTAAAGAGGTGATCACACAGCCTTTCTTTACAGTTCAGGTCTACTTGATTTTTAGCCATTTTTAACTGATTCCCTGAATGAGTCCCAGAACAACAAATGTTCTACAATACAGCATAGAGATGCACAGTTTGCACTTCACTTTTACTGAGCTAAGAACCTTATATCAGAGCAGAACCCTCAACATCTTTAAGAGATAAAGACAGCCTCAAAGCAGCAGCAGTCACTGAATATTTTTATCAGGTTTCTTTGAGACCTATAACTACAGGACAAGTTTGTGGAACTGACCAAAAGGTTTTGATAAAACCAATGTGTTGAGTTTTAGTAACATTTAGAGTGTCACACCACAGTTGATTAAACCAAGTGTTCCTCTGATTACATTTTCATAAAGATTAGGAATTAGAAACTGAATTCAGATCAGCCAGGATTTTTGAGCTTTCACAGAATTTTCCCTAAGCAGATTGTGCAAAAGAGTTACAACATCAAATTCTTTAACTGAAATACTTTTCATTTCTTTCTTCTGTTCAATCCTCAAACAGAAGTATTTAGTTTGGGTCAATCAAAACATTTGCACTTTAGGTTTGAAAACACTTCATTTCAGTATTGAAGGTGTAGGGGTTTTTCATTATTGTTTTTTACTGCTGTTATGTTCAATTTCAAAGACAACAGTTGTTCAAAACACTACATTGAGATTTTCTTTTTTGTAAACTTTTTTCAATTTTCCAAAAGTTTGCCCACTGTTGAAAGAAACAGGATGGCTTTGCCTTTCCTCTGAAAACTGTTAAGCCAAGAAATGTCCATCCAATCAGGTTAAGAACAGTCAGAACTTTCACACAGAACAGCTTAAAAATATTATAAATATTATAAAACACCAAGCAAAATATTGATAGGTCTTTTTCTACATCATTACAACCCACTTCCCTTCATATCCATTTAAGACAGCAGAAGCAGGCTACAGATTGCATTTTCCCAATGACAAGCTGTACACAAGACTTAGCTGCTTTTGTTCTAAGACCAAGTTTTTTATAAGACCCCTGATGCATGCAGTGCTCCTTAATCTTTTCATGGAGGCAGTCAGATTTAGGACTAAGAAGGTAATGAGCCAGACAACAGCACTCTCAAGTACTAAGGATGTACCTTTTAGTAAGTCTAAAAATTCAGTTCAAGTTTCAGAACCTAATATATTCTACTCATCTACTACCTCATCCTGAAAGCACCTAATTTTCTTGTGAACACTAACTGCCTCTATCCAGGATCCAAGCCTTGTAGTTTTGACATGGCTGAAACTGTGTTCCTTTCTCATTTATCAGTATCACTACTTCTGACTTAAGTGTCCGTATGCTCAGGCAGGATCCAGATGACAAATAGAAAACTGTTCTGCAAGAGAACCAAAAATCTCATCTTTCCCCATCTTACAGACATGTCAAGACAAGGTTCCCTTGACAGGACCTTCAGTTGTCCCAGGGCAGGGTGCTCTCAGGCCTTCCTGCTGGAACTTGGTTACACCAAGTGTTCAATCCACCCATGTGAATTATCAGCTGGAATATACAGTTTACTGTAAAATATTTTAGCTGCAACCCCCTTTTTGTAACAAGGTCGGCATGTTTTCTCAACACAAAATTGCAAACACAAGTAAATCCTGAGAGTGTTCTTGATTCTAGGTACAGGATTGGCATGGGCTCAAAGCCTAGGTTATATTATGTTTACATGGAGGAAGCAAGGGCTCATAATTAGTCTGCACTGTATGCTAGGGAGTGAATGCTTTGTGCAGACTGTGTTCCCTTATCAAAAGGCACTCCTGTGACAATGGAGTTTGTCCCTGCAAGCAGGAATGTGATATGTAGGCATTTAGAAATAGTTAAGAAGTATCCTTTAACTAGTCCCCGAGGAAAAGAGAGGTGGCTCAGGGAAGTGCAATATTGCCACTACTCAACCACCCCAGAAAAACATTGTTACAGAATCATTTACCATTAATCAGAAGAATGAGTTCAGACAGGACGTCCAGGCGTGTCACAGGCCTCTTGTCATTAAAGAGCAGGGATAGGCAGCAAACTGCTGTCCTAATCATAATGGAAAACTATTAGATTTTCTTCACCAGCTCAGGCAGGGTTTGCCAGAGGTATCACACCATTTTTAATGCTGCAGCAGAATAGAGGAATTGTCTATGTGGATTTGACAGCCTTGTTTCTTCTAACCAAAACAATCAGGAAATGCACTTTAGGAAACTCTCTGTCTCGTCTTGCAAAAATATGTACCCATACCTGACTTTTCTGCAGCAAATGAAGTTTTCATGGTTGCTTAGTTCTGTGCACAGATTTCATTTCAGAGCTTAACCAAAATGACAGCCCTGCGCCCCCCACCAGAACTTCAGTGGACACCATTGTGAGTCTCCCTTCAGTTTTTCAAAATAGTTCCACAGTTCCTTCTATGAGAGTTATGCTATTTGTAGCTTTGAATGCAGAGGCATGGGTGATGAAATTTCACCCTCTATAACAGCCCAAATGCCAGTAAAGAATTTTACATATACAATATTACCAGCTGACCAAGTGCACAACATCCTTGCATGCTTTGACTTTACACCAAGATATCAGAAGTCGTAAGAACAGGCTGGGTAAAAATGCACTGATGGATTGAAAACTGATCTTAAAAGAATATGCAATCCAGGTTCTGAATCTAAGGGACAATTACACAGTTAATTTCAGAAAACAGGTGGGGGCTCTCCTCCTTCTATGTATGCTACAGGTCTATTATTACTTCTGAAACAAATCTTAGCAAACACATCTCTATCAAACTCCTATATATGGACACCTAAAGGTTTGTTAGTCAGTCACTCACCACATCCTTTCTAGCCTGATGTACAGCTTTCTGGTCTTCTCTGGATTAAGTGTCATGGATCGAGCTGGGAATCTGTTTGGAACACTCAGAGATTTCCCAGTTACCTCAAAAGAGCTTAGCTGTTCTGCTACTTTTCCATGGAGACCAGACTCCAAAAACCAGGCACAATTTAGGGTATCCAGTTCCTACTGCACCCTCCTGTTCATAGAGCCAATTCTCAGAATGCTTTTTCTAGAGGCCTTTTCCACACCTTTTTTTCCCCGACACTTTCTCCACATGCCTTCCTTTGCATTACAGCTTTACCTGAGAGTCTCCTCCTCAGTATATCAGGAAAGTAAAATTCATATTGCCTTTTACAACACCCACCTATTTCCTGCACAGCTGGGTACAGCTCTGAGGTCTGACAGTCAGCTTAGATCTGTATGTTTGAGAAACTGTCGTGTCAAGGGCCCCTGTGTGTGTCGGCCACCACAGATGGAAGGGGTAGCAAAAAAGGGCATCACAACTGATTGAAACATTTAGTTCTGTATGCATAAACTTATCATGCAGACCAAAACTCCACCCAGGGCTCCTCACACAGACAAACTGCGTGCAGGTGCATTCACGAGGCCTGCAAACTGCAGAGCATAAGTCACCACTGCCTGGGGGGCATCCTATGCTTGTGCAGAGCTCCCGGTGGAAATCAAGGCAGTAGCAGTTAATTGCTATGTGTATTTTATAGGAAGCCAGGATAATTTTTCTCTGGGTAACAGATGGTGCACTTTGCTATGACATGGTAGCTAGACTGCCACAGATCTCACTCCAGTCTCCGGCAGGTATGTTGGGAAAATGGGGACAGTGGGAGATGTGAGTTTGTATTCGACACAAATGTGTCATTTGTTGGTTTTAGGCATGCCTGTTCCCCAAGGATGATCTGCAGACCTTCCAAGGGTCACCCCCCTCCAGTTGTCTTCAGACACCACATCTTAGGATTCTTCTCACAAAAACAGAAATTTACTTTTTATGGACAATCACATTTTCTTCCCCCATAAAAGTGCTCAAGCATGCATAGAAATATTTTTTCTCATTTGCAGCCTAAATGCATTTATGATCAATCCATATACCTGTTCCTGCGCCAGTGCTGCCTTTTAGATTAAGTAGTTCCTTGTTGTCTCTGGTTCTGTGGCAAGCTGCAGTGGGGACTTATTCTCTTGTTACAAGGAGGTGGATAGCACTGAAGATAATTAATACCTTAACACAGAACCAAGCTCTTCTAATATGCATTTAAAATAAGCATTTTCCATTGAACTGTGGAAAGGGAAAACTGAAAATTTTGCAAACCTCAAAATTAAAATTAAATTATTAGCTGTGAAAAGTCATAAAAGACAGGGAGAGGAAAATGAAGCTGTAAAGGAGAGCAATATTTTTTTCAGAAAGTATTTCATTAAGTATCTTTAGGCTCAGTTTTCTGGCACTGTGGTCTCTGTGCCAATGCTGATTATGATTTCCATTTTTCTGTGTTTAAATTCAGAGTTAATTGATTTGGGTTGAGATTAACTCCAAGTGCAGTCAGAGACACCCCATGCAGAAAAGCTACACACAGGATGGACCAAACCAATCATCACAGCCACATTCTCAACGCATTGCCTGTTTGGTCAGCTCACAAGACCATGAACCAGATGTGGACTGGCTCTGGATAAGTGATGATGATGTTCTGATGCTGATGCCAGCTCTGGTGTCAATTCCCAGCCCCAGCAAGCCACAGAGGGGCTCTGCAGCAGGCCTGCTCCAAGTTCAGTTCATGGAATACAGATTTCACCCCCCGATCTGCTTCTTTATGCCATTTAAAGAGAAGTGTTGTCTCACTGTGTGTTCATCTCTTCTTCCTACCATACCATTAATGTTACCCTGGTTTAACTGGACAGGAACTTGTTCACTATTTTGCCAGTACAAGTGCCACCTCCTAATGAATACACACATCTCTGGACATTGATAGAAAGCATCATCTTCATGTACTGGATTTCATCAGTTTTTCTTTAAATAACTAGAAGTTAACCTAAACAAATCCAATTAGTTGATTTGTTCTTCTAAGGCTAATTTATTGCCACCAAGAAAAAGAAGTTGAAGTCTTCTTGAAACCTCAGACCACAGATATTTCAGCTCTTCACAGTAGCAGACGGCAGTTGTCATAAATAGTAAATATTTCTAGTGTAGGAGAGATTTTTCACATGACAGGTACATCGAGATCCCATGCAAATGACTAGGCCTAATATACCTCATCCAAAGTGAGCAAGTGAATGGGATAAATATTGAGAAGACATGTCAGAGCCAAACTTCAGTATATGAAGGTCAGAATATGGAATTAGAGCATGAAGGAGCTATATTTCTTCCCTTGCCTTTTCCCCAAGGGTCTGGTTATAGTACTTTTAAAATTGCTTGAATAAAATCCATTCTTACTCAAACTTTTCATTTTAATAGAACATTATATTTGCACTTCCTTATATAGCACTACTGAAAAAAACTATAAAGTGTATGTCACCAAACTTGATTTATACCCTGGCAATTACTGAATAATATTTGAACAAAACAATAATGCAGCCTAACAGATATTGGCCTTTATGGTCACTTTGCAGTTATAAGTACAACTTACCCACAAAAAATACAAAAAAGGCTTGAAAACCCTATTTGAACTCATAAGTCTGTGCTCACAAACAGTGATGTACCTGCAATGGACAGTGTGTATCTGCCTGTAGAAATCTTGTGAAGGGAGAAATCTGTTTGGGAGGTAGCAGTCAAGGAACAGACAAAAAGAGGACACAACAAAGGCAACTAATCAAACATGGCATGAAAAGAGATTGACTGAAAACTTAAATCAACAGTGCAACAAAATATCTCACCAGTGCATACTTCACTTCCTTAGAGCAACCAGCAAAAGAGTACTAAAATAAGAAAGAAGTGCTCTATTATTTAGTCCTCCAGTTTACAGCTGAAGTCACATTCACAATACATTCTTCCAGTACATGAAGAGTTCAAACCAAAAGCTGCAGCTGAACAGCTCATTGCAAACCGATGAGAAGTGCAGCCAAGACTGCAGGTTCACCAGAAAGCATTGGGGAGCACCTCTGGCTCTGCACCGCCAGGAGAATGTGGGGATCAGAGCAGGAAGCCAAAGACTTTCCCATTGCCCAGCCTGTAGAGGATGTTTGCATCTGAGTTGTACCTCTGCAGCCAGCACACTTGCACCTCAAGCAGGCAACTTCAATGCAGAAGCATCTTGTAGGTGTTTTTCTGTTTTAACCTTGTGTAGAAAGAACCTGGAACACCAGCTTTTAGTTAAAGGTGAGGAAGAGAAATCCCACCTTCAGAACCTACTAAAGACCTTATTTGCAGCATCACTGCATCAAGGGTTCATGGCTTTTATCCATTTAACTTACTAGCATTATATTCTCCCCCAGACATACTGATTACGATAAAACTGCATCCTAAACCTCACTTAACTGAGATCAAGCATATCATGAACAGCACGACATAAGAAATGCTGTTGCTTAATACAGAGAACCAATTTTCATTGCCTTTGAACAGCAGGAAGTTTTTCTTGCATTGGATCAGCACACTTAGATGGACATGAGGGTTTTGGTGTTGTTGGGTTTTTTTGGTGTCAGGGTTTTTTGTTGGTTTCTTCTTCAAAATCTATACACAGCTTGGAACTCTATTTGGTTTAGTGCACTCCAGTGCTCAAAGAAAAATACAAAGGAAATTCAATGGAAAAAAATTCTTACAGGCTTTAAGGCTTATTTTTCAGATGCACCTGTTCAGGTGCATTGCTCCAGAAATGGAGTAGGGAAAGAATGAGAAATGGAAAAGTCATTTGCAGAATTCAAATTCACCTATGAGGATGAGCCTATTAATCAGCTTTCATATTGTTCCCAGTGACCTTTTTCTTTCTGTCATAGTATTATTACCCTCCTGCTGGTTTTAAATCTTCCTTCCTGCATCACTGAATAAGAAGAAAGTTAGTTTAGAACAGGCCATGACCCGAAGTACATGAGAGACAAGTGCTGACTAACGATTCATTTTCTCTGAATCATGTTAACATTACTCTCCAGACCCCATCACTTCAGCTTGCAGTGACTGCAAACACGACTGCTAAAAATACTGGAGTGTAAAGTCAGGACTTTTGCAATAGCAGTCTTTCTTAAACCACAACAGCACACGCTTCCCCTTCCATTAGTGCCAAAAAGGTGTTTCCTGGCAGACCTGTCAACAAGACTACAGATTATTCCTATGAATATGAGCTTGAGTAAGTTCTGAAAACTAAACCAAAAATATCTTGCTAAGAGGGAAGAGACAAATTTTTATTTCCTCTAGCTTTACAATATGTTTAACTGCGGAAGGAAATACTTTTTTCCCAGTATCAGGTGCTGAAAGACTCCTGAACAGGACCAGCAATTAGTTTTTCTTGGGATACTTGTAACAGACTAAGCTGGAGATTCTACACAGGATTTCTTTCATGTCCTTCTGGACCACACTTATAACTTTTACATTATAAGTTTTCAGCATCTGAACCAATTTTTCTTTGCAGAGGTGAACAAAATATGTCTTCTAAAAGTGATAAACTCTTACGTTTGACTCACGACAGAGGTATTACAAATCCAAGTGCTTAAGGTTATGACTGGATTTGGATTTACTATTTCCAGGGCCTCAAGTCCCTCGGAGGTACTCAGAAAATCTCGTAAATAAAGAGTTTAGCCTTCATAATTGAGACTTCTGTTACTTTAATGATTTGGCTGATTTTGTCTGGGTCTTCTTCTTTCCCTAGTTTTGTAGCCAGATGTACAGCAGTTTAATTAGGAAATGCAACAACTAAAAAGAAAATGGAAAGAAGAATGAAGAATCTTGACTTAGAGACCACATAGACATCTATTCCATGGGGTCCATTTTCATACAGAAAAATTCGGTAGCCTAGAAGGTATCATTGTTTTCAAGATTATATCGTGTTTTAAATGGGCATCACTGACAGAATAAAGGACCAGAGATTGTGAGGAAAAGTGCCAGCATGGGATCTTCAGATTCCAAACAAACTTGAAAAAAAACTCAGAGTTTCAACAATGCAATGAGATTAAGTTGCCATTCCCATTATTTCCTAATGGTCACATTTCTAACAACAGACCTACAAGCCGAAGCCTGACAAACATTTTTCCCTGAGCAAATGCACTTCAGACAGCCTAATCAGACTGAGCAGGATAAACTGCATATCAATAACTTGCGTGTTTCTGGGCTCTCTGAACCATGTGCAGAGTGCTGTAGCAGAATGGATATTTGTGGGGTGTGACTCGACTAAACCTGCTGCAAAAGCATTTGATTCTAAGCAAACTCAGTATGAACGCTTGCCTCCCAAATCTGGATCTGAGGTGCATCTGTTCCTCACATTAGCCTTTTCTTTATCACTTGCCAGCCTCTCTGACATGAGTTCAAGTGCTGATCCCACGCCAGGGCACTGAGTGGCTGCAGCACAAAGCCTGTGCCAGAACTCCCACGCCAGACTAGCACCGTCTGTGCTCAGGCTTTTCCTTATTTCTCAATTGCATTATCCAAGTGAGCACACACTACCCTGTCCTCCAGAGATTCACGATTCCAAGGGGTGTCTCTAAAAAAAAGGATAAGGTTAGATAGGTGATCAATTACACCTTTCAGAGTGATGTTCCATGAATGCAAATAGCTAAAGTATTAATAAAATCTCTAACATTTTACATCAGAGATGTAAGTCTGTGAGACTGCAATGCAGCTAAAATGATGTGTCAAGGTGTGTATGTGAAGGGCTAGAACTGATAATAGCAATCAATGCCTCCATGTCAGTTGTCACCCATTACCTTTCAGACCCTAGTCCAAAATTCAATCAAGTCTGCCGCATAGGGCACCTACAATCCCTAAACTGTGCATGGAAGAAGTGAGAAAATGACAAAATAATCCCCTGCACTAATTAGTATACAACTCTTCCTTTCAAATGCTGATGCACCTGACTCTAGACTATAAAGGAAACAACTGTCTTTTACCAGGATCCCCAGACTGAAGATTTGCTCTTGGGTGCTAACATCAGTCCTTACAGATACTTTATAAGGAAACTGTGGCCCTATTTAAACACCACCTTCTGCCTTTGGAAGAAGTCATGCCTCCTTTATTCAGAACCTTCTTTCTGCCACTGACTTCTGCCATTTGATTCAGCAAGGAGGGAGAAATCCATATTTGCTACTTCACAACAGAGTGCTCAGGCCAACAGGGTTTAAGTGAAGATGCACAAGCAGAGGCACATGCACTGAAGAGCCCATACAGTGAAAATGGACCACAATGTTGAAAGTTGTGACTCCTGAGCCAGGCTGGGGCAGTTTTGGGCAAGCAAAATAGAAAACAACTTAAGAATATTAGAAATGTTAAAATCTCCCTTACTATCTCTGTCACTAAGAGGTCTTGATGATTACCAGCCATCTTCCTCATAACCCCATTAATGTCATCAGACAGCAAACACATGTGAATCCCAAACTGATTGGCACTGCATATAATTTTCAAACTTCAGGGCTGCTGTTGTTAAACACCCACATCTCTGTTTAGTCACTGAAATAAAAGATATGTTAAGTACCAGTTCATTTGGAGATCCCATTACATTTGCTGTGAACTGACACTGCTGCTTACCTCTGAAAATCAGATTACTTGGTTAGACTCAGACCTTGCAAATTAGCTGTGCAGATTTCAAAACGCTGCTCATCATGCTTCTCATCAGGTTCAGTCTTATTCCCACTGAGTTTCATGATAAATGGCTCAGAATCAATTAACTCTATGATCCTGAACAACTGATGATAGACCAGATCTTTTTAATCCTGTTATTTGATACAGAAACCTCTTACACAAACAAAGAACACTATCACATACAACAGAGCATGGCTGTGCATCTCTTGTTGCTCCTTAGCATTTAGCTTGTTAAACCTCAAAAGGCTTCATCCAGTTCAGAAACATGTACAAGCCTATTATACAGACTCATACAGGAACATTTAAGTGAAAAATTACCTTACATCTGAACCATTTCTCAAAAAGCTGCCACTTTGCATTTCATGCAAAAATAAATGGGTATAGGTATGTGTTTGTATACCTTAATGACTAGAGATATATGTATATATACATTTATATGTGAACACAAACATAAATATATGAACTATTATACCTCCAGAATTAACAGAATTCTGACTACACATTACACCTATAAAAACACAGGGAAGCCCTTCTGCTGGCAGCCATGGTACAATATTTTATGTGTAACACCTTTACAAAACCAAAGTGATGCTGTACCAGTGGTAACTTAATTAAATAGCAGTCAGATTCCAAATAAATTACAGCTATTTTAAAATGTCATGAAACACAAGCATAACTTTCAAACTAAAAAATGCCCCCTCATCTAAAAGAGATGTGTAAAACTCTTTTCTAGAAAAGGCCTTTTGATAAAGAAAAGTTCATGTAGACCAGAAGTAACTACTGCTTCTTTAATTTCCTGTGATCTCCTCTTGAGCTGTTGTACCTCAACATGTTACACCACACATGCACAGATGAAGGCAGCCCCACTTCTGACCCTGGGAGGGTCAAATAATTTTGAAACTATTCTTTTTCATCAGCTGTTGATCAGCACCAGGGACTTGGGTTCATCCGTATCACGGGTAACACACAAACTCTAGCACAGAAGTGTTTTCAGTATTTTCAGCTTCAGCTAAATCACAGAGTTCTCAGCCAGTGTCTGTTTTTACAGGTACTTCATATTCCTTTCTTAAATCTTCCAGCCATGAAAAGGTAGCAAATAAACACTTTTACTGATAGAAAAATACGTTTTTCTGCAGCCTGTATTGTGAAAAGAGATGTGTTTGCAAGCATGTGCTTCTGTATCTGTTTGCATGAGATTGGGTCTCTGATAAAGCATTTGGCATCACCCAAACAAGCATTTTCCATACATTTCCAGAACACAAAACAACTTGGTTTCAGCATGCATGTTCCTAGGGGTGGCAGGTACAATCCGACAGACGTGGGGCTCAAGCTCGATAACAAATCCTGGCTCAAGTCACGGGGCTGTGTGAGATGAGCGCTGCAATCTGGTTTAGCTACGCACGTTATCACCCAGGTGCAACCCACCCCCAGCTGATGCTGCCACATTTTGAGACACACACACTGAGGCATTTTTAAGTCTCTGTATGAATTTCCTGGTGTCCAATAACCCACCCATTCCCTCTCTCCACCACATCCCTGTTTCTTTGCCTTGGGCAGGGGTACTCGTAGAGCTTGGGCGAGCAGACAGTTTGTAACACAGTGAGCTCTTTGGTGCAGTTTGCCACATCCACATCACCACCTCTAGGGCACAATCCCCTGACTGGTGACAACTGAAAAGCTCCTGCGGACTAAAGCAAACCTGGATCTAAACCTCCACCTTCAAGGAAGAATCTGCATGGCCACCATGAGGTGGAGGCTTTCTCACCAGATTAACATCTGCTTTTCATTTAGGTGACAACTCAGCACATTTTTAAAAGAAAATTTCTTAATACAGTCCTCCATTATTTCCTGTTTATTATAAAGTGTGTGTATGCATATCATGTATCATGAATGGGAAAACCCTTTGGTGACACATAAGAAATCCTAAAAAAGTGAAATTAGATGACTAAACCTAAATTACCAAGAAGAAAAACACTAAAGATAAATGTGACTAAAGCCAGGCCTAGCTCACTGGAGGCAGCTATTGTGCCTCCTGCTCAGCCCATCCTGCTTCCAGGAGGAATTGCAACCTTTCCCAAGCATGCAGGAAGTAACACCTGAATTCTAGTCCAGGAGCAAACCTGCAGCATGATGACATTCTAGCCATCAGATTTTGTTCATTTCAGTCAGCCCTACAGTCCTCTAAGAGCTTTTTGTTTGCATTTAATCACTTCCTTTTATTGCTATTTTCATAATAAGGAAAAGTTGGGATTGCTGACACAGTCCACAGCAGTTTCTCTGGGCTTAGCACATCAGTGTAAACAACTTTTAGTTGTTCATTATTTGCAGAGCAGATTTTACTCCAAGTGCCACAAAGCCACTCTAGGTTTTGCTTGTCAGCATGTCACAACCAGGTCTCTGAGGATCATCAACATCTACCATAGAGCAGACTTAAAATTTATTACACACATATCAATAGTAGTCCCTGAATATATGCAACATTAAATAGCATATTGAAGCCTGGGAGTTTTGTTTGTTGATTTTGTGGGGGGTTATTTATTGGCTTGTGAGGGTTTTTTTGTTTGCTTTGGTTTTTTTAAGACAGTGTATCACTTATTTTAATTGCAAAGGGCGTATGGCAAATCTTCCCTAAAAAATCTTCGTAGATACCAATGTAAGTAAAAGATTATTCCAAGATGACTAGTGTGGTTATTTTGGCAAATAGTAGACTGCAAAAAATAGTTTTTAAATGCAAACTCAATTTAGCAAATTTTTCCAACTGTAAAAAAGGGAATACAAAATAGACCATTTAGGCTTTTTGTTTCAAATGACCTTTCTAAAGAAAAAAAAATTTAAAAGGGCAAAGCAATAGGAAGATGGAATGAAACATTTAGTTTCATGACAAATTAAATGTTTCAAGTCAACCCAGAAACATTTCCAGGCCAGAAACCAAACAAATATCCTGTAATTCCATAAAACTTGTGCATAATACCAAAATAGGTACGGGTTATAAATATTAATAAATTTCTAAAAAGTGACACCATACTATCCTGCATCCATTACCTTGATTTACAAACTGTAAACCTGCATTTGTGTTCTATCCAGATTATAATTTGGCTCAAGTCTAAGGCAACTTTCCATTGAAGTATCTGAAAAGCTTATTACAGCATAACACAAAAAGGAAAGAGCCAAACCTGAGTTTCAGAAAATTATTTTTAAAGCAAAATAAGACTAATGGTTTATGATGGCCTAAAAGACAATTTTGAGTCTGACTGCCTGTTATTGCTTTACTCTGGACTACTAGTGAGAAGTGTTACCACTACCAGCTATTCGTAAAGCAAAATACTCCTATTATGTAGCCCCAGAAGCTATCACAGCCCTCAGAAAAGCTGTAACCACGGAAGGGTATGAAACATCAAATCCACTCAAAACCAACATGCTGCTGTCCTCTACAAAGAGATGAAAAATTCTGAGAATCTTTGAGGGAAAGCACCAAGGTGTCAGCAGTGGCTGGAAGACCCTGGAGTGAGAGAGGGACTGACTGGAGGCACAGGATAGAGCATGGACAGCTGGGAAGTGTAAATATAGGAGGAAACATTTCGCCTTGTGCCTCTGAGAAGGAAGCCTTTATTTCACAATATTGAAGAAGCAAGCTCTTGTGATAACAGAGAAAGAAAGAAAAAACACATATAGAAGGGTTCTAGTTTAGCAATACCTAGCTAAATTACAGAGTCATAAAAGCTTTTAGGTTGGAAAAGACATTAAGGTCGAGTCCAGCTGTTAGTGCCAAGTCCACCACTAAAGCATATCCTCAAGCACCACATCCATGGGCAGCCTATTCTGATGCCTGATCACACTTCAGTGAAGAGATTTTTCCTAACATCCAATCTAAACCTCCCCTGGTGCACCTTAAGGCCATTTCCTCTTGTCCTATCACTTGTTACCTGGGAGAAGAGTCCAACCCCCACCTGGCTACAGCCTCTTTTCAGGGAATTCTAGAGAGCAATAAGGTCTCTGCCGAGCCTCCTTTTCTCCAGACTAAAGATCCCCAGCTCCCTCAGCTGCTCCTCACCAG
>QWTY01081034.1:0-13563 GCA_008033365.1 Pseudorectes ferrugineus | reverse complement strand
AGAGAGAAAAAAAAGTAAAAAAAAGGGGTAGGATGTGAAGAAAAAAACTACTATGATTAAACCAGGATTTGGGCACTGGCAGAGAGCTGCCGTGGGTGGTGGGTATTAGCAGTAACAGCTGCTGCGCTTCCCATTAGAGGAGCAGGCAAGGAAGGTCCCTGAAAGGATGGGTCTCCGGCAGGCTGGCAGGGCAGTGGTGGCAGCGAGCCCGGCAGCGAACGTGTCCCAAGGTAAGCGCCGGCGGCAGCGGCAGCCTGAGCCCGGGCAGCCCCGGGGACAGCGCTGCTCCCCCGCGGGGATGGGCACAGGAGGGCCGCGGGGGCTGGGATGGGGAACGGCACAGCCGGGGCGACACCCAGGGGAAAGAGCTGCTGCTCGGGGCTGCTTCCACGAGCTCCTGCGAGAGATCTTATCCAGCAAGGGAGGTTTAGGTGTGCCCAGAGGGGAGGCTGGCTCCATGAAGAGTAGGCATCCTGCCGCTGGTCCAGCAGGGCTGGGAGAGTTAGCAAAGGCTCCCGTGACTCCCACGAGCATCTTCTGGCACACAACTGGTTGGAGTGGCAGGATGCTTGGCTGTGGAAGGTTAAACTGCATCCATCTGCTTGCTGCTTTAGGCTGGGCATGAACTGTTTCACACGCAGTGGTGCTTCATTAGTCAGCTGGCAAGTTTCAGAAGTGTTTGAGAGGGAGGTGTAAGCTAGACCTCCTCAGCCTCTGTTGCCTCTGATTTATTTGCATTTACTCATTGACTATGTTATGACATCTAAGGCAGGAAAGGCTGCATGTTGAAAAGAAGATGTTGAAAGTGCTACATTAAAATCCGGTATCCCTTTCAATAAATGCCACATGCTCATCCTTCAGCTTCACTTTGAAAAGTGCATTTTGAAAAAGCAGAATGGCACAATACTCTGGTCAATCTGGAAATGTGTTTTGTGCTGTCACCGCAGGGACGCGGCTTTGTGACAGCGGGCTGGGACAGGCTCTGCCCTGGGCACCAGCCCCACACATGATGGGGCCTGCAGCAGCTCTGCAGGTCCAAGGGGCAGATGTTTCCCCCATTGATCAGGCTGTACAGTTGGGCTGGGAGTGGTGGAGGGTGCTGAGTGTGACTGTACAGAGCCTGCTTCTCCTCCTAAACCCCACAAGACTTTTTAGAGTAAATCTTTTCTGGCCACTCCCTCCATGGGCAGCTTCACAAGGAATATATCCTCTTGTGGGGGGCTCTTCCCTCTCCCAGCCTGAACAATTTACTTCAGAATGTGAATACTGTGGATTCCCAAAGTGGCTCCAGGTGCCACAGAGATCACTTATTCCCTTTTGTATAAAGCCAGTGGGGAGGGTGGCTCTGGAGATCAGATAAATCAATGGCACCATTCGGGAAGCCACTGCTTTGAGGTGAACTGCATGTTGTTTCCTGCTGTAGGATGGAGGATGCTGGGAGAGCCCACACTGCCATTGTTGGCTGGGCCTGCACGACCCTGTGCTTGGTCTCCTGCGCGGCCGCCTTCTCACAGGGCGCAAGCCTTTCCGCCTGCACCGACATGATGCCCAGGCACCTGAGGGTGCAGCTGCACAGCTCCAACAACAACTATGTCACTGTCCACACCAACATGTCCTTCTACTTCCCAGGAGACAAGGTGCCAGGTAAGGAACAGCTTCTCATTTCTGCATCTGAAAAATACATGGTAACTAATCTCTAGCGATGGAATTAATCTCTGCGAGTTCTGGGAAGAGGGATAGCTGTTCTGAGTGAGCTACAACACCTCTCTTGTCATGAGGACATATTTACAGAGGAATTCTGTTTGCAGCATGGGTGCTTTGGGTGAGATTCATTTATCTCAACTGTGTCTCAACCATACCAGAGCTCATTGCATGCAGTGGCACATGAGAGGCACCTCCAGTGGGTGAAGTCACCTTCCCAGCCCCTCTGCACCATTCAAAGGGTCTGGGTGACTCACCTGACTCTTGGGCATGGTTGGCAACATTCCCCATCCCTGGCATTGCTGCTCCTGAGGCAGATGCAGACAGAGCTGAGAGGCATCACTCCCCAGCTTGGCCACTTGCCTGTTCATTCCTGTGCAAAACACGAGCTTTCGCATACATAGAGCGGTGTCCAAACCTCCTTCCTTAAAAATGGCTGTATGCTGCCTGATCCAATGTGGTTAACAGCTTATCATTAAAGAGGGATGGGGGGGAACACTCAGGCAAATCCTGTGTGCAATTACACACTGCAAAACCAAAGGTAAAAGTCTGGCCTTCTGTATCCAGCATGTCCAAGACAGACTGTGAGGACAAAGACAGTAAGGTGTTTTCAGTAGTGTTGCCCAAGGTTTTTTTCTGGGAACTCCGTTACAGGCACTTCACTCCATAACAGCAAGACAAACGCCTTTGTGTCCCGTGTTTTGTCTTCCAGTGACAGTGAGAAGCACCCGGGATTACATGGGCTTTATGCTGCAAGCTCGCAAAGTGTCCAACAACGAAATCGCTGGCACGTTCATCTTCCTGCCTCCTGGTTCCAAGCTGCTGACTTGTTTTGAAGATGGTGACACTGTTACCCACTCGGACAAGTCACTGAAGAGAAACCTGTCCTTCGTATGGAAAGCACCAGACCAACCCATTGGAGACATCAAGTTTTTGTAAGGACATGCTGGTTCCTAATCACAATTTGTGTCTTCTCAGTTACAGGCTTGGCTTTATGTTTCCATCGTACTTGTCCAGCACAATGCTTTATGTATCTTTAACCCAATATAGCTAAATACTTACCAAATGCTGCAACAGTATCCCAGCTGGTACCTAGACCACCATTAATATCTGCTGGGTAGTGCTGCTTTTTATTTACAAGGTCACAGTTTTCTCAGAATAGATACACTGGAAGATGACAGCTTAAGCATTTTAGGAAATAGAAGTATTAAGGCATAAAGAGAGAACTGTGACCATGTTGCCTGTCTTTGTAAATAACACAGCCCATACGGCTTCCCTGCTTATACCATAATCTTGTATATCACTTCTTTAAAAAAAAAAAAAAAAAAAGTGTAGTTTTAAAAAAAGTTAAATGTAAACAGAATTATTCAAAATAGAAAGAGACTGAGCACTGTATCAAAACTTGACATCTCTGTTTTGCACCAAAGTCCCAAACTGTCCAAGCAGTTTGGTTCTGGTTTGGAATGAAATTAAACATCTTCTGATTGCCTTAGAGGAAGCACAGTGGCTTTTCGTTTCAAAAGAGATTAAATTGTTATATTTCTACTTTACAAAACCACTTAGAAACTGCTTGGCCAGATCCTTGGCTGCTTCCCAAAACCTAAGCATCCTGTTGAGTACTGTGGCTTGAGCATCTCATCGTGATTCAAGAAAAATTCATTGAAACAGAAATATTGCTGCTTGGAATTTCCAATTTTTGGCCATTGATTTAGATCAGAAAATACTATTAAAGTTTAAAAAAATACTATTAAACTCACAAAACCCCCAAATAAACCCAAGCAAATCCCAACAAGACCTAGTCCTAGCTACCCACTCTGATACTTCCTTCACACTCTGGCTTTTGACCCTCCAAGCTGATATCTGATAGACTCTCCCTTTTTACCCTGTCACAGCATCTGGAAAAATGCCTTGTTAGGCTTAAAAAAGCCTTGTAAGTGTCATCTGGCACAGGAAAACCCAGGTTGGTTTCCCCTTAGATAATTCTCAGAAGCAGCTGAGCAATCTGAGCTGAAATTCTCCCAAAATCTCCAGCTTAAATAAGGCTCTCTGGGTGAAGTTAAAGGTTGGCCAACACACTTTTTGGCACCTGACAAAAAGCAGAGGATTAGGCAGGCTCAAATATCAGAGGGCTGAGAAGAGACTTTTTCTTCCCCTTACCTATTCTGCTGTTTGTACAAGTTACATTGGCTTGTTTTAATTAGTAAATACCACTGTTGTTTCCCTGCCTACAGAAGATTATAAGCAGAGCTAGTCCAAGTTTTACAAACGTACTTCTATCAACATGATGAATGTAATACAGCTTCTGAATTTTTTTTTTTTATTTAAGTTCCCACACATTTTTTGGCTGATCTGAATTATGAATGGTGATTCTTCACCCCGAGTCTTTCTTATGGGAAGTGGTATCTTTTATTTGTAATAGAAATCATATGACAGGCTAATCCTTTAAAATACTTTTGCGTTGGTTCTCTCTTCAGATTAAAGCAGTCTTTGTGATTAACTAAACAGTCAGATGTTTTATTAACGCTATCGAGCCAGTAAATTCTTGCCTGATTATGTTTTAACAGCATCTCCATAGTCCAGTCATACTTCGTTTACTGGGCAAAGATTGAATCTGCTGTTGTGGCTCAGGGCGGGCAGAACAATACTCTTGCTGATGAGAAGCCTGACGCCGTAGCCCCCATGCCCTCACGGGGACCAGCTGACCCTCACCCCACAGGTATGGCGAGCAAAGCCCTAGGTTTCTCACCAACACCCCTGCAGAGACGTTTTATGGCTTATTCTGGGCAAGTGTCCAATACAAGTGGCCCAAACAAGCTGGGAGGACCCTTTTAACTCCTGTGGCTGTTGAGGAGATCATGGTGAGCTCCTTGAAGTGACAGCATGGGTCAGCATTTGAGGCAATGGAGCCAGTTCCAAGGAGGGCACCAGAAAGTTAAACGGGCTTGCCAGATCCTAGGATTTCAATGCAAACCTTAAAATAACTTACCTAAAATCTCAGCTCCTGAAGAGAAGGAAGTGCAATTAGCAATGTTGCCTAAACAGAGGAACTGATTTGTCTCTAAATGTGACTATTGCCCTCCAGGTATATATTTAGTTGTATTTATGCAGCCTTTGGTCACTAAGATGCTCCAAGAATTTACTTATACTCAAATCAGATGTATTTCTCAGCATTTTTGGCCTGGCACCAAGGCTGAGTTTTAATTATTTTACTTGACCACTACATAGGCAGAAAGCTTTGCTGCTTTAATTGCCTTGTGGGTTCCCCTCTTAAAAATAAGTGACACGAAAATAAAAGAGTCACTGTTATGAACCTTCCTAGCAAACCTTGGCACCGAGTGGGATTTGAAATAAACAAACCGAAAACAATAGACTTCTGCTCCTCTCTCCCGCTTTTTGTTTTGTCTCCCTGCTGGACAAGGTCCCACCTCTCCTGCAGCTGCCACTGGCTCCCCACTGCCTGCCAGCCCCACTGGCATCGTGGCAACACCAGCACCGGGGCCAGGTTTTGGTGTGGGGTCGGACACTCATCCCGTTGCTGAGCCAAAGCAGCCGGCCCGGACTTTGCGGGCTGTGTCCGGCAGGAGCATCCGGTCCAGAGGCCGGGGGCTGGAGCCATCCCTTCCCACCCAACATGTTGGAATGGTGGATGCCTTGCAAGGTTCCCTCTCCCAGGACAATGCCTCCAGCTACAGCACCTTCAAAGGGTAAAAACTGAGTAGTGGGAAAAGCTATTTCTCCAGTCCTTGTGGGGAAGGAAAATAGTATTAGTTTCCCTGCAGATGAACAAGGAAGATGTAGGAAGGTGTCTGTGTCTAGGGGGGAGGTGAGAGGGTGTTTGCTTGCTGAGATTTTGAGAAATAATCCTTTGGATATTGCACATGACAGACAGTGACAGCGAGAAAATCCAAAACTCCTAAGAACCCAACGCTGCGTTGCCCAGCACAGTGGGGGACTGGCCAGGTGGTGGAAAATGTGATAAAACCTATTGACTGTTACAACATTTTTCTGAAAATGCATACAAACATTCAGTGAAACAGTGAACTCAGCAGACCTATTTCTCCATCTGCAGGGAAAAGGAAAAAAAAAGGATGCAAAGCAATTATGAAACTTGGGCTTGAGGATGTCTGCTGAGAAGTCTTAGAAGGTTTGGGCTGCATGAGCTTTCACGCAAACTTTCATACTGTGCGTGAAAATGATGGGGATAGGAATCAGTGATCAGGCATAATTAAAAATACAGCTTGTATGATCTGCATTGACTGCATGCATCCAAAACTGCTCTAAGGAGCAGCACTTCTTGGTGGTGTGAGCCACAGGTGTCACTTGCTAACCCTGCCTTTCCTCTGTTCGTATTTCAGAGCAGGAAGCATTGCCAGTGCTGCCACCCCACACTTGTGTTTGATGTGTATAGGCAACAGGAAGGTAAGCACCAGGGGCAGGGAGGACACCTCCTCCAAGGACAGAAGGGTCTCAGAGGAGATGAGGGTAAAACCTCTCTACTGTGTCACAGCACCAAGCAGCCCATGTAGGTGTTGTAAGTGGCTAAAACTACACTGACACTGTTAAAAGTTTTAAATTTTTTCCTTAACTGGAAATTGGGGTTTATATCTCTTTCTAGTTTGGGGTTGTTTTTTTTTTTTTTGAGCCCACTGCCTGTGTTTTTAAGAGGCCCACTGTAAAAACAATTGCTTTCCCGTATGTAGACATGACTACAGGCTGCTGGAAATGTGTGTGCTTAGAGACACAGGATACAGAGTTAATGGGGTAAGTCCACTATGCAGATGATGGAGAGAAGAAAAATACAAGGAGAAGATAGAACTAGATCTGGTTTGCAGGATGCCGAAGGAGGAAGAGAAATATCTCACACAAAATAAAAGAGAAAGGGGACATACAGCACAGAATGAGCCAGAAATATTTAGGAAGGAACAGAGGACAGAGAACAAGCAAAGGAGAAATATGTACCATGAGCACCTAGCATAGCCATGGAGAGTAGTGGAGAAATGGCAGTAGATGGAAACCAAAGGGAAGGAAGAATTATTGCACAAGACAAGACCGGAAGAGCATAGTGAAACAAAAATACTGGCAAATCAGGCAACAATGGAGAGGAGTATGAAAAGAAAGGAGAAATTAGTTGAGATAGGGCAAGGACTTGTGAAGCAGGTCCATTTTCTATCCCAAAGTCCTAAATCCTGCAGTATATCCTTACAGTATGGCATTTGCAGTTTGAGGGCAAGTGATCCATACACATGCAATCCTAACTTTGCCAGCCAGCTCCTTTACAGTTTGCAGTTCAGCCACTGAAAGTCTTCTATTTACTACTGTATTTTAATAGCACCTTCAGAAACCACCCCTTCCACAAAGGATGTTCTGACCCTCCACTACTTTGCTTCACAGCTTGCCAGGGCTCCTACCTCAGCTTTGTGCTCCTGTCACACTGTCTTCCCAGGAAGCTTTAGAAATCACTAATGATGGTAGAGGGTGAGAGTTTCTCTGGTGTAATTAATGGATGTGTGAAAAAGCCTGCTGGGCTGGACAGGCTGGAGAGGTGCCAGCTACTGAGGGCCAGATCCAAATCTCAGTGGAGCCAAATTAAAAACTCCAGTACACTTTGCAGGTTTTGGATGGGGGCTCAGGTGCATAATGGGAATGGAAAAATTCATTGGGGGCCTCCTAAATTGCATGCTTGTTTCCCAGTTAGTCTTGGATGATACCTGCAGCAAAGCCTGGGCTGCAGAACTGGCATGGAGCTGGCTTTTCGTGACAGTTAAAATAAGGTGCATGGAACCAGACAGTCCCTAAAAACAGGCACAGGCAAGATCCATCATTCCCGCTAAAATGGGTGGTTAAGCAACACAGAGAGGCAGAAGATTTCTAACTGGCTGTGCAAACTGAGAAAGCAATACAGGCTTTGGGGAGGGTTTATAGGTTGTATTTGAATGCCCCAGAACTGCTGATGGCAAAGGCCATCCCAAGTCTCCCGTGTCCCTCCACTCCATAGCCTCAGAAGGGCAATACTGAATCCCAGTGGGTCCATGTGACCCTACACATGCAGCTTGGCTGGGAAGATCACACCTGCCCTTTCAGCATGACCCTGGTGCCACTCACGGTGGGAATTGTTTATTAAGTGATTTCTTTTTGTGATAATGATGCCTGTGAAAAATACCACCACCACCACAGACCTTTAGTTAGACAAAGCAGTGACCTTCCTCTCCACCTGTGCCCTTCACCTTTGCCCCTCCAACCCACACTGCCTTTGCCCCTAGGACCAACTCGAGTGCCTTGTCCCTCCCATGGCAGTTCTGGTATGGATGGAGCAGGGTTGTATCTGCTTCATTTTCTAAAAGCTACTGAGTAAACAGGGAATAGAGAAGAGCTAATCTAAAGCCAGAGGGAAACATGGGCATCAGAAAGAGACTTGAAGTGTTCCATGAGGTAAGTAGTGAGAACTTAATCAGCCCCCTTTTCTCTTCTTCACTGCACATTTTGGTGTGTTTTTGCTTTCAAAGGGCAGTACCGAGAGTGGGATCATCTTGAAAGCCTCCCCACATGTGACAGCGTCTCCCTCTGCCCTGCACGTACACACTCACCTGGGTGACACTGCTGCAACCACAGCCTGGTTGGGCGAAGCCAACGCTGCCGGCAATTTGTCCTCAGCTTCAAGGCAAATGGCAGAAAGAGAGCTGGCACCGCAGCCAGAGGAGGCAGGCACCAGGGGTGAGGAGGACAAGGATGAGCAGGAGGCAGCTGGGAATACCCTGCCATGGGTGACCAGACCAGCTCCCGAATCTGCTGTTCCCGGGAAAGGGGAAGGCCCTGGCAGAGGACCCCGGCTCCTTGCAGCCCAGCTTGCCATCCTCCTGGTCTGCACGGCCGCGCTGGGCCTGGCGCTGGCAGCTGCCGTGCGCTGTGTCTGTGCCCAGCACTGCCACAAGCGGGCCGAGGTGTCCTTTAGCGAGCCCGACCCCGACGTCATCACCATCACGGGCAACGGGGAGGTGATGCACTTCCGAAAGATCCGGGAGAACAGCTTCGTGCTGGTGCAAGCTGAGTACAACTGGGTCAGCCCCTCGAGCAGTGGGAAGAAGACAATGGTGGTTTAGAGCCTCTACGTGCTGCCAATATAGGCAAACAAACTCAAAGCAGCCAGTTCAGACAGAGGTGTTAGGCGAAAGTATCCAAACTACAGCTGCTGAGAAAATAGAAGTTGATAGATTGCTCAGTGTGTTACACTTACTGCAATTAATATTGTATATCTGCTCATTAGCTGTCACTGTGGCAATGACATATACTTCCTCTGTTGCCTTAAGGGTGTAGCCAAAAATAGAAATTCTTCCTCTGCACTGTGGTATTGACTCCTGTTTAATCTCAGAAAAAAAGTTTCTAGTGTTATATTTCTTTCTAGGAACTATAAACCTGTGATATAAAACTAACCATTCTCATTTAGGAGCTTACAAGTTTGACTCTGTGCACTTGGTATCCCTCAGATGACAAATATTTGCCACAAGATTTCAAGTTTCAATTTGAAAATAAAAAGCAATAACTCAGTGGAGAACATTGATCCCAAGAACGCTGAATTGATCCATGGGAGTGAAACACAGGATGGCAGACACCAGCTTTTGGGGGAGAAACATGCCTCCTCATCAGGTGCAAATGGAAGAAAATCTGTCCTGTCCATTTGCACCTGATGAGGAAGCTTGTTGAAGCTTGACAGCCAACATTTATTTAGTCCTTTACTTTGAGTCAGCTCAGTGACACTCTGTGCAGAAACACAGACTGAGAAGTACCCTTCCCAGGTCACTTTGGAGATGCCCTGCAAAGGCTGCATGGGAAGTTAACAGCATCCTTGTGTTCTGAGTTTGTGCAAACTTCTCTCTGACCGTGTGGCTTTCTGCAGGAGGCCCCTAAAGCAACCCTTGGAAAACAGCAGAATCCTGGACACCTAAGAAGGAAAGGTGACAACAGCAAGGGTAAAGTTTTATTTTACTGCAGCTTTAAAAGAGCCAGGAATAGACCTGATAATGATCCTCTTGAGATGTACATTTTAGAGCCTTGCAGAGAGCAGGAACTGACCCTTCTGGTGTCCTTTTCTAGGGTGGATCAGCTCAGAGCTGATCACTCCCAAGCCATGCAGTGGCAGACAAACTTACATTTTGGTGCTGCAGCCTAATTCACAGCCTACAGCAATTCCCCTGAGCCAAGCAGATAATGATGGGACTCTGATGGTTCACCCAGCCTTCCTGGTGACAACTTCCCTTCTGTCAGGAGGGCCCTGTGGCCATCTCCCAACTAGCTGCCCATCTCCATGCTGGATAGTCAGTCAAAGCCCTGCGCTCAAATCCTCCCTTACTTCACCACTGACTTCCGAGGAGACAGGTGGGACACGAGTTCTCCTGCTCCAGCTCCAGCATGATGCACAGAGTACAGCTTTTGCTAATAGTGCCTTCCATTATAATTCAGAAAGAGCTGTTTTTTGACCATACTGCTGCACTGTGATCAGTGACATTTGTACTGTGCACATGGACAAATTTCTGTCAACTTCACTTCTAGGCTCAGTGAGCCCTGGGCAAAATAAATGAGTAAGAAAAGAAGTAAAACGTGCAAAACTCACAAATGCAGCTTGTAGACATGAGCTTGGTGCTCTTAACCATTGCACTTTGAAGAGAAGAGCAACTGCACCGTAGCCCTTTGCTGCAGAAAAAACAACGGTAGTGCTGTAATTGAAAAGACAAAGTTTGTTTTAGGACTCAGAAGGATGCCAGGTGAATGATTTTATATTCACTAATTTAGCTTATGCCCTACCTAGTAGTACGTCTCCAGGTTTTAAGCACACATCTAGACACTTACAATGGCATTCCTCTCCTGTGTCATGTGCCTCAGAAAGAAATCATGTTTCTGTAACCCAGTGTAGCTGAACTGTGTAGTGACTAAAACAGACTGCATTCAAGTCATTGTTAATGCAGCCAAAAAAAATCCTAATTAACTGAGAAAATAGGTCAACAAACTCTTAAATATTTAAAGAACTATCACATATTATTTTAAAAAGTTTCTTATGATGGCATAGCTGTTTATGAATAAATTACAAATACCTATGGCCTCTTTTACTGTCTCTCTAGGTTTAATGTTACCAGACTGCTATGGCTATAAAACCAGAACCTTCCTCTCCTCAGATCTTTTCCCACAACCCAGCACTGCTTCTTACCCGGCTGACTGGAGCAAGGGAAGGCCTCATGGAGGGGTTTGATTGGGAAAGTGGCACTTCAACACCATTCTGCCTTCTGCCAGACTCTGCCTTCTGCTAAATTTATGTGCCCCAGTATTATTATTAGTAAGACCAGTAATGGTGAGCTCTGAGGGATACAGCTCCTCTGAATTAGTAATGAGTTTTGCTACTTTGCGGCTCTCTTGGCTGAGACCTAAAGTGCCTGTGTTTTTTTCTTGACTTCCGAATGATGTTCCATTTGTTGTAGTTGCCATGACAGGAGGAATGGAGGTCTTATCTCTTCTTAAGGCTGTTAAAAACATCAGCACTGGTTAATTTATTGAAAGGCAAACCATTCAAACATCCCCATTCTTAACTGACTTGCCTTATATAGAAATTAGTCTGTGCTCATGTTTGGAACAGATTTCCGAGAACAAAATGACAGAATTAGGAAAACAGAGGCACAAACCATTCTAATATTTACTGGAGAGACAAGTGAAAAACTTGCCTTGCTTCCCTCTCTAGGTGCATGACTGGGCTGGTCACAGACATTCTGCTGGAACTGGGGATCACAGTACCTCCAGGGCAGCTCAGCCTGCAGTCACCTGTGGCCCACGTCAGGCTGTCATCCCTCAGCAAAGTGATGTGGTTTGGGGTCACAAGTACTGAAAGCAGCTAATGCACACCTATCATCCTGAGCCTAACTCCCCACCAGCCAAACAGGCATCAAACATAGTTTTGGCAGTGAAGATGTCTGTGGCTTAAAACCCAATGCCATTGCAATGCTTGAGCTATCCTAACTCATTAAAAAAAAATTAAAATAAAAAAAATTAGAAACAACGAAACGTGAAGTGGAGAGGTTGCACTAAGCAAGAGAGTTCATCCAAAGCTTTGTTAAGTCATCATAGACATTTCCTGCATCGGTTGAATTGTCACTAGTAAGCAAAAAAGGCCAGACATGACTGATTTGGTCAGCTCCAAAAAGGGTGCCAAGACTCACAGGAGAAGCCCAAGGGCCCTGTGGGCCCAGCAATCACAGTCAGCAGGGATGTGCGAGCTCAGGCTCTCCCAGATCAGTGTGGGATGTGGCCCCAGGCATTACAGAGATCTGGCTGGCTAGCTTGGCCGGCCCTTTTTGGCACAGTTTCTGCAACTACTCAAGACCACACAAACCAAGGAAGGCAAAGCAGCAAGGTCAGGAACCCAGACAGTAAAACATTCAGCAGATGCATGTGTTATTTATTCACTCAGATTTAAATAATAATGACAAATGCCTGTAAAAAAGAAAAGGAGATGCTCTAATGATTCCTGCAACATTCAGCTCCAAAAAGACAGCTGCTTAGCAGCAAAAACAAATGACAAAGTAGCAGCCTGACCTGCAAAGCTGGTGAACAGCAGAACAGACCCCCACTCCTCCTGGCAATCTGGACCCTTCCACTGCCCCTGCCAGGCTCTTAAGGCTCATTGTGTCTGGACAGCTCTGCAGGGCTCCCTTCCTTCCCTTCCCTTCCCCTCTCTCCTGCCAGCTCATCCAAGGCTATGAGAGGGCAGAGAAGGACTTGGGGAGTCACAACTTCCCCTAGACCAGGAGCTGCTTAGAGATCTCTCCCAGCCCCTTCCTGCCACCAAACTGCCTCTCCTGCACAGGTCTCGTCTCGGCAGCCCTCTTTCCTCATTAGTGTGTGTGTGACTCTCTCAATAAAACATTTTGCTACATGATGTATGAAGGACCATGTCTAAAACCACATTTTACTGTATATTTAAGTGCATGTTTTGCTGATTTACTGCTGTTCTAGAGAATGTCTCCCTCCCCGAGCAGGGCAGGCCCGTAACGGATACATCAGCTCTGACTAATGATTATTAGTACATCCCAAGGTTATGTCCCACAATCAAATAACGTGTAGGAGGGAAGAGAGACTCCAGCTTACTCGGCTAAGGACAAAGATCACAGATAGTCTCTTTCAATCTTCAGATTGCAATATCCATTACAGATTGCCACCTTCTAATGTCATAGTATAATTTGTTGTTGAGAAAATGTGTCGCTGTTCCAAAGGCGAGTCAAAGATCAGCCTGGCTGTATATCAGCACATGTTGATGTACATTAAGAACTGACGGCCAGGTACCAAGGACATCGGGCGGCTGGTGCAGAGGGAATGGCAGACATGACTTACTGATCCTTCCTGTCCAAACATACGGCCCGGAGGGGGAAAATATTTAACCCAGTCGAAGTAAGGTGTCACCAGTAATTCCCAGTGTCTAAGGCAGCACTAACGCGACGTGTCAGAGGCAGCGGCTGCCTGCAGCAGTCTCTGCCCGCACGGCTCCGGGCAGGAAACCTGCAGCAGCTGCATTCCCGGGCACATCCATGCGGGCCCACGCGGCGGGATCCATCCCCAGGTGTTCCCGGAGGGCAGCGCCGGCCGCCCCGCGCTCCCGCCGGCCGCCGCCAGGGGGCAGCGTTGTCCCGGCGATGGCGGCCCCGCTCCCCGGGCCCGTCCCGCCGCGGCGGGGAGCGCTGGGGGGCAGGGAGGGTTCGTAATCCTTCTGTGCGCTTATCAGTGAAATCTCAAGTTACATGGTTTATACTCTGTCTTACTTATCAAGTCATTACAGAGCATGCACAGTTTCCTCCAGTGCTATTTTAATTCCCAACTGCAGTTTGTGGG
>QWTY01081004.1:0-11872 GCA_008033365.1 Pseudorectes ferrugineus | reverse complement strand
GCCCGGCCCCCGCCCCGCCCCGCCCTGCCCTGTCCGCGCCCCGCTCAGCGGCCGAGCAACAGGTGCGCGGGGCGCTGGCCCGGGGCCTGTCCCCGGCCCCGCCCGCCGCCTCCCGGGTCCACCCGCAGGCATCACGGATGCATCTGGCCCCTCCCTCCCGCGGTTGCCGACTGCCCCGGTCGTGTTGCAGACCGGCTGCCCTCAGGCCGAGCCTACCCTTCTCAACCCCGCCGCAGCTTCAGGCGCTCAGGCTCCGCCGGTACGGGTGCGACCTGGCCCCCGGCGGGGCCTCGGCTCCTCCGCTCCCGCCGGGCGGTCGCCGTGGTCTGTGATTCTTCTCCCGAGGACGAGAGGGCCGGGAGGGTGAGGAGCCATCGGGGCGTCTCGCCCAGTTCCCAGAACAGAGGCTCGGCCGCAGGCAGGACAGTCCCGCTGCCTGCAGTCGGTACCTTGTCCTGGGGCTACTTGGTAGCTGAAGATGTGCAGGTGGGAGGTTCCGGCCCCTGTTCCATAGGGGCTGCCCGATGCTTGGCGCTGCAATGTTCCCCAAGTGGAGTGCGTTTCTGCTCCCGCGGGACTGCAACGCTAGACCAACAAGGAAGGTCTGGGTGTGTGTATTGTGCACGGGTCGGTCACGCTGTTCAGAGCTGGGGACATCTCTGGCTCTCCGGGATATGTGAGGTTTGAGCTGTGTGGTCAGAGGAGGGCACTGCCAAGGGTGGGAAGGGGTCTGTCAGAGCTGACCCTTTCCCTTAGCAGAGTTAAAACCAGCTGGGTGGGCAGATTCCTTGCTGTGGAAGTGCTCAGGGTTGGATGAGCTCACCAGGGGACCCCCAGGGTGGGGAACACAAGAGAGGCACTGTCTTGGGTACATAGGTAATTTGGGGAGTCATTGGGTGAGACTGTGTGAGCTAATTTGCCAGCAAGCAAATAAACAGTATGAAATCCACACTGGGAGAGAGTGTTCTCATGCGGTGTGCCCCACTCCTCTGCCTGCCAGTGCTGTGGAGCCCGTGGGGAGCACAGCCCTTGCTCTGCCCACGGGCCTCCCACCAGGCCTGCCCGCCAGCGCGGGTGACGTCACCGTGTTTACACGGGGCTCGTGGCAGGGTTCTGCATCAGGAGTGTGGAGAAGGGCCCGTGTTGAATCATGCGCGGTGCTGTCAGCTCCTGTGTGCTGCTGCTGAGCTGAGGGGAGAATTGGCTGTGCTTGTGCTGAGTTCAGGCCTTTTGAGCTCTGGGGAAATGTGTCGAGGCTGCAGTTTCTTCATTGCAGCCATAGTGTTTGGCACTTTTCAGTGTGATCTTTCTTCAAGAAGCTATCCAAAGTTGATCCATCAGCAATCTGGATAGTAAGGTGAAGTTTGGTCTCTGATATGTCACCAGTTCTCTGGGTGCCCTCTTTGTGAGCTGCCAAACAGCCTGCTTAAAACGGGACCCAGGAAATAGCCAACAACTCTTTGGGTTGTTCTTCCCATTCTACTGACTGCCTTGTGTATTGCTGCTCCTTGGAGAGGTGGGATCACCAGGTTTTTGGGGACAGTCCTGTTGCAGCTCTGATGGCTCTTGTGAAAGGCTCCTGCCTGAGAGGGTGTTGTGTTAGAGAGTGCAGAGGCAGGAATGAGTAGCTGCCTCTTCTGTGTCTAGCTCTGCCAGCACCGGCCATTCCCCAGCCTGCTGAGGAGCGCTCTTCCCATGATGTAGCATGTGTGTGCCCTGTTTGTTTCATTTTGGGTCTGCTGTAATGAAGGCAGCCTGTGTGCTTGCCAGGCAGCAGTAAATTCTTTAGTGCCACAAGGCAAGCAAATTCCTATGGTCCCACTGACCATACCTGCCCTTGACTCCTTCCACTTGCAAGAGGATGAGGCACAGAAGAGCTGCAGGGGCATGCTATTGGTCTCTCCAGCTATTCCTGTTCCTCTCCCCTTTTCCCAGCAGACATGTTGTTTACCACGTAGGAACAGAAGGAATAAAGAGCAGTCTGGGAAGGCGGGAAGAATTGATTTTGTGAAGCAGTTGCTTGCATGCTGCTTGTCCTGCCTCATTGCAGCTGCCTTCCCTGGGCAGCAAAATGACCATGCCTATGCCAGTGTGGTCGGGTGTAGCAGACATCTTGTTGGAAGGAGCATTGTCCTCTAGGTATAAATAGCCTGGCTCCTGGCAGGCTGCAGGCTTCAAGAATATCTCTGCTGGTGTTCTGGGGACTACTAGCCCTGTTCATCTCCCATAGGTTGTAGATGCACTATAAGGCGCCTGTGCCACAGCTGCTGGAAGAGCACAAAGATATATTTGCTGATGTGTGCATTTGGTTCTGGTCTGTAACTGGACATCAGTCCTGCTGGGAGTAAGGCAGGGGCAAACAAAATTGTTGTTTGACACCTGCGAGATGAAAGGGGTAAAGGCACCTGTAGGCTGCACAGGAATACAGGGCTGAGGGCATGCAGAATGGGCTGAGAGGGGAGTGCAGTTTGGGCTGCTCAAGGCACAGCCATGTCTGTGAGGTAGTATCTGTGTGGATCAATTCCTTGGGCAGTGTAGTAGCACTCTGAACTGAAAAGCCTGAGGGGAGGAGGTATGTGGGGACAGAAGCAGGAGCCTGCATATAAGTTTCTGTAAAGCAGGCCTGGGAATTGCTCTTACCAGTTCTGAAGTCTTGTCTTCCATGGCAGGGAAGGAGTCTGCTCTCCTCTGTTTTTGAGCACCTTTAATCTTTGTTTTCTTGTGAGCACACCTTAGCTCTGAAGATAAGGAGGAAGAAGGTGGTTCTGGGCCCTAGGCCAGGGATTGACAGGTACTTTCTCACAGAAAAGACCTACAACTGGGGTCAGTTTTGCGTGACTGGGAGAGGTGAAGGCTGCTGAGGCAACAGCCCAAATTTGTGATGGAATTCCAGTGTGTCCAAGGCTGCCCTGTACCCCTTGCCCAGGGTTATGTCTTACTGAACTATGCTGGCTGCATCCTTGGAGGCATCTGGAGTCTGGTAGGACTGGGGAGCTTCTGAGCTGTGCTTGGGCACCTGTTGGAAGGGCGTGTTACGGTAACCTGCCCTGCTTGGGAGTGACAAGGATGAGGCTGGGAGCAAGTGGTGCAGAGTGCCAGCCTGCTGAGTCAGCATGACTGGCCTGGAGCAGCCATGCTCTGGACCCTGCCTGCTGCTTGCAAGGCTATTTTTAAAAATGTGCCTTCCATGTATTCTGACTCCTCCTAGTTTTTTAATTTCCCCCACCATAAACAAAAAACCAGCATTGCCACAAAGTCTCCATGGGAGCAGGGGTGTGGAAGGGCAGCAGTTTCTGCTCAGGGACAGAGTCTGCTGCTTGTGAGTCCAGCTCAGCTGGCTGCTTGTTGCGTGTCTTCTAAGGAGGGGCTTAGTGGGGACCAGGATGTGGAGCACTGTGGGGCATTGCTGCTGGATCCTGCCATAGGAATGCCGTGGGTTCTGCTGTGTCCCGGGTGCTAATTTGACCTTCCTTCCCTTCCAGAACCTAACTGACAAGGCTGTCGTGTTATGACGACCCCCAACAAAGGAAACAAGGCTTTGAAGGTAATGCGGCGGGTGGAGGAAAGGGGTGCAGGGATGGGCGTAGGTGTCCACCTCAGGTTTCACAAGTGTGTGCTGCCTTCTCTCCCAGGTGAAGAGGGAGCCAGGCGAGAATGGGACCAGCTTGACAGATGAGGAGCTGGTGACCATGTCTGTGCGAGAGCTGAACCAGCATCTACGGGGCCTGTCGAAAGAGGAGATCATCCAGCTGAAGCAGCGTCGGCGCACGCTGAAGAACCGGGGTTACGCAGCCAGCTGCAGAGTGAAGCGCGTTACCCAGAAGGAGGAACTGGAGAAGCAGAAGGCAGAGCTGCAGCAAGAAGTGGAGAAGCTGGCCTCAGAGAACGCCAGCATGAAAATGGAACTCGATGCTCTCCGCTCCAAATACGAGGCTCTCCAGAACTTCGCCAGAACCGTGGCCCGGAGCCCCATGACCCCTGCACGGGGGCCTCTCACTTCCAGTATGGGGCCCCTCGTCCCTGGCAAGGTTGCTACTACTAGTGTCATCACAATAGTGAAATCCAAAACGGACTCCCGGTCTTAGTGAAGCGAGCGTTGCCTGAGCTTGTCTGTGCAGGGCAGTTAGGCACAAAACCAGCCTGGAATCCCCAAAGCACAAGCCCTCCCCACATGGGTCCGGGTTCCTTTGACTTGGCCCAGGACTGGCCCGCTGATCGCTCCAGTTTATTTTGTTGTGTCCAGATTGGTATGAGCAGTGGTGATGCATCCCTCGTCCTGTGCAGACAGAGCTTCCCACCCAGCAGTCTGTAGCCCTCGGGTGCCCTGGGGATAGACTGTAAGATTTTGGTTTTCTACCCAAAGAAAGTCTGTGCAGCATGGCTGATGGAAGGGTGGAGGTGGAGGGGTGGCCTGAGGAAAGCTTTCTTCCTGGGGGCTGGGAACCCTAATTTTCAGTCACTTCCAAAGGCTTTATTTCATGACTCTTCCAGGTGGTGCATCTTGGTGCCTGAACCTGCTGCTTTTGTCTCCTTTGGTACCTGTAGTTACAGTTGGGGTGTTCTGTGTCATAGGTTTTTATTCCTTTCTAGGTGTGCCTCTGTGCCCTAACCGTGGGTTTCCCCCAGACGTCCATGACGTTAGCTGTGTAAACTGGCAGTGGTGGGAAGGACGACGCTGCTGTGTCCTGCCACTGTGGTCCTGAGGCCCTGCAGGGCCCAGCACCCTGGGAGGGAAGAAGGGAGCAGTGGTACTGTGTTGACTGCAGGCCGGTTTTGTGCCTAATGTGTTGCACTGAACAAGACCAAAATCACTAGTTGTTCCCGTGTTTTGAGGGTATCAAGTGTCTCTAGTGTGATGGTTTACACAACCAGTTTATGTGGTTAAATAGCCCTTTATTTAAAGAGAGAAACATCATTTTAAGAGTTATTAAATTATCTAAGTTTAAAATTGGACAGAAGAGAGAGCGTATTTATAGTCAGCTTTTTTACCTGAGAAGGCGAGAATATTTGACCATATGAGTGGGGAAATATTCTCAGAGACTTTGCTAGTTAAAAGTTAATAAATAAATAATTTTAAAGTTTCTCATGAACCTCCCGCAAACTGTTTGTGGCTCTGAGGTTAGTTTTTATAAAGAGTTATCAGACTTTATTTATAAAACTTAGAAAAAGACAAAAAAATAGGCAAGTCCTGTTTGATATCTTTTTGCAATTGTACCAAAAGTGACTTATTCTTGACCGTGCTAGTTTCTGTCATGTCCCCTTGTGGTGGGCGCTCTGCTCCCCAAGCTCTCGTGCGGCGCTGTGGTGTGCTGGTGCCTTTGCCATGTGCTGTCATTTCGCACTGTCGTCGTTTTCCTGAAAGTCGACTGAGAGATTGAGTTGGAATCTCTCTGAATTCTCCAGAAGGGTTCTGGTGCACAGGCAAAGGTGCTGCTGTTTTTGAAGACAAGAATGGCTGGCTGGTGCAGTGAGGTAGCGATGCCTGCCCAGAGGTGTGCGGCAGGAGCACAGGCAGCTCCTGCTGAGCAGCCAACACCAGGTTAACTTGGTTATCTGGAGAGGAAAAATGCTGCACTTTCCTTCCTGCAGCAAAGCTGTCAGAGAAGTAACATGAGGGAGACTTGTCCAGGTTTAGGAGAAGACTGGTGGGATTTATCTCTGGAATTATCTTTATCTCTGATCCTGTGGTCAGAACTTGTGTTGTGCTTATGGCTCACCTGAACAAGAGGGGCAAGTCTGCAACAAGAGGGGCAACATGGGACTGGCTAGTCCCTGGTGTCTACACATTGCTGGCCAGTGAGCTGTGGCAGGATCACTGTCCTTCCTGGGGCAGCTTCTCAGGGGGTTAGGAGAGTGCTCAGACTCACAGCTGTGACAGAGCTGAGAAGCTGTTTGTGGCCAGGCTCCGTTTCCACAAACACTTTGACTCCCCTCTCCCCTTCCCAAAGATCTGAGCTGATGTACTGAGTTTTAGAGAAGCAGGACATGAGGGGGAAGCCCATGTGATCTCTTGGCTGCTGAAGATCTGAGTGGAGGGGGCAGATTGGGATAACACAAGTGAAGCCACAGTCTCGTGGGGAGGTATGGCCATCCTGGAGAGGTTTTGGGGATGTTTCTCATTGCTGAACTGATACTGCTGTCCCCTGAGCGGAGGAGCAGGTCAGCCTGAGAAAAGCTGCAGTGTGGCAGGAGAGGAGCAGGTAGTTTCCTGCTGGAGGAGATCAGCTTTGCTCTGATGGACTGGGAGTTTAGGGAGTTGCTTGGGATGCTTTTCCCAATAAACTTCCCAAATGAGGAGTAGGTTAGAACATTGCCTCCAGACTTCCCCCTTCCAGCCCTGGACTTTCTCTTCTCTGAACTGAAATGTCTGATGTGCCACTTCCAGCCATTCACCACACAGGCCACACATTACGCAGCACTCAGCAGGCTCTGGTCTTCCAGCTGGTTGTGTGGTGACTGGAAGAGGTGAGATTTTACAAAATACAGAGGCATCCAGTTGTTCTGGGGTGTCAGTCCCAACGCTGTCCCTCCTAGATCCAGCCTGAGATTGAATCAGCCAGAGCCCTTCAGAACACAACTGAGTCCTGATCTGGGCTGGAGGAGTGGGCAAGCTGTGTATGGGGCTGGTTAGGAGCTTGGTTCCACAACTGGAGCCTCTGGTGTGAGGAGAGCCCCATCAACACAGCAGGCAACGATGGGCAACCCTGCAGCCATGGAGAGCTTGCTTTATGTTGTGCTCTGTGGCAGGGAGTGTCCAGTCCTTTCCGGCCTGCCTAGTGGCAGCCATGCTGCTGCTGGTCAGGGGCTGGTGCTGCTCTGTCGTGAGGCAGGACAGGGCTGGCAGCAGCGCTGACTGCACCAGACGTCGTTCTCCCTCCTCTGCACTGTCCCTCCTTGCTCGGAGCCCTGGTCTGCTTCGAGTGGCCTGTGTGTTCACTGAGGACAGGTCGTGTAGGGAGGAGCAGGTGCAAGGCCGTGACTGGAGGGTGCCCGTGTGGTAAACAAGTTCTGCGGGTGCCGGGCTGGATGTCAGCGAGGCCACGGTCTCCTGAGTGTTGCTTCCCTATGGTTTTGGTTTTGTTCTCAGTGAAGTGTAGGACCCCGAGTGTATTTCCGCAGTGTCCAAGGAGTCTCCCGTCCTGCTCCGGGGGATCCTGTGTCCTACCAGCTGGCTTCTTGTGCCCGTGCGAGGCGACCCTTACCCGAGCCATCACGCTGACCTCTCTCTCGTATATAGTGTTCTGGAGTGTGACAATTCTTGTTCCTGAGGTGCTCGTCCGTTTGGTTTCCTGCTGTGAAGGGTGTCGTGTTTCCTTTCTCCTTTTCCTGGTGCCGTTCCGGGGGGTTGGGGAGGGGTCCTGCGCCAGCCCGACTGGGGAGAGTCCCCGGCACCCCCGGGATTTGTGTATCTTGTGAATTGTGTACAGTCGCTCCCGGCCGGAGCCGGGGCTGGCGGACAGAAGGGTCACCCAGAGGGCTCCGGGCTCGGTGCAGGCGGTATTTATTGCTAAGTTATTGCCGTTATTTATTCTGTACAGTGTCCGCCGCCTTTGTACGCGAAAATAAACCGCTTCAACAGCCGCCGCCTGCGCGTCCTTGGGGGGCCGCCCGGCACCAGGGGGCGCTGCCGCGCGCGGGGGCGGTGCAGGAAGCGGCGCGCGCGCGCTCTGACCGGAAGGCGGAAGCGGCGGAGCTGAGCCCGGTGGCGGCGGAGGCGCGGCGGTTCCGGGGCGATGGCGGCGGGCGGCAGCCTGAGCCGCTCCGAGCGAAAAGCGGCGGCGCGCGCCGAGATCCTGCAGCAGGAGGAGCAGCGGGACCGCCGGAGACAGGTATGTTACGACGCGGCCCGACCCGTTCCACCTCGCCTCTGCGGGCCGTCGTGACGACGCGTGTGCACCGGGCAGGTATCCCGCATCTGGAGGAAGCCGCCGGCGGAGCGGAGCCCTGAGGAGTGCCAGGTGCTGAGTGAGAGCGAGGACATCGTCAGGGAGCTGGAGCGGCGCCGCAAGCGTCGCGAGCGGATGCGGCGGCGGCAGGAGGAGGTGGGCGGCGGGGTCGCGGCGAGACCGGGGAAGCCGTGTCGATGATGGCAGGGAGCGGCCCCGGCCGCGGAGAGGCGGGGCGGAGGCCGCCGGGCTGGCTGCTGCCGAGCTCTGCAGCCACGGCAGGCCTCGGTGAACAACCGCTGTGCCCCGGTACCGGGAACGCGTCTGCCCTCCGGGGACTACTCTGTGTTTATCTCCGGTCAGCCGTGCTGCCAGGCGCGTGTGGCTGTGTGGGCACGTCGGGTGGGTCAGCAGCTTCTGGTCTCCAGGAAGCTTTTTCCCGTGATCCTTCCATGAACAATGCCCATGTCCTTTTCCTTTGGAAACCACTGTTGATAATGTTTGTGTTGCTTTTCCTGGTCAGCCCAGGTCCATCTTCAAACTTTTGGGGAGATCCCTGCTCTTTCTGACTCAGTGGTGTAGTGTATCTCTGATCCGTCTGAACCTGCTGAGATATGTTTTTCAGGTGTGTGATGAACCAGACGAGCTGAAGAGAAAGGTGGCTGAGCTGGCAGCAGCCGTGCGGAGCGCCAGGCACCTCGTCATCTACACAGGCGCTGGGATCAGCACGGTAAGCTTGGGGGGCAGCAGCTGGAGCCCCTTCAGGGGGTGGTATTGGCTGGACTGCTGCCTCGTTCCTGAATGACCTGAGGACGTGTGTGACAAGCCCGGGATGCTGCATGAGTCCTGTGGCCAGCAGTTTCCAGGCTGCATCCTGGGGTCAATCCTACTGCCCAGGAGATCCTGTGGCTGCATTGCTTCTGACCACGTGCAGGATGTGCAGCCTGAGCAAGAGGACACTGGTCTTGCCTCACTCAAATCTCTTCAATGACTTGGTGTAAAACCTCAAGCCAGTTAGCTCAGGAACGTTGTATGTGTTATGGGACATGCAGGGACAGCTGGGGATTATTGGAACTTATAAACAGCAGTTTGAGAATTGTTTTGTTGCAGCCGCCTGGGGCAAAGCAGCAGTCTGGTTCTACCTCTTCCAACGTGACATCTGTCACCTTTACGTGAGCTCTGTCACTCCATTCTCTGCTGACACAAAGCATGGCTCAGGGCAGGGGGCTGAGTGCTCGTGTCACCTGCATGTTTGCTAGAGATGCTGAGTGTGAGGTACCAGAAACCAGAGTCTAGGGAAAATAAGAAAAGGCTCAAGAATGAAGTTCTGTGTAGGGAAATGGGAAGTACCAAGGGTGAAAAAGAGTTCTGGAGGGATTCCATAATGGTAAAATTGGGGAAAACTAACACTAGAGGTGAAAATGAGAGCTGAAAGGTAGAAGAGAGAGAGAAAACATATGAGGAGGTTTCCCTGTGTTCGGGAACAACTACGCTGGAAAACTTGGAGTGAATGAAAAAGCAGCTATGGATGGAGGTGTCTGTGATTGTGCTGGGTGGCCTGAGTTGGTTGTGTTTGTGTACAAGGGCTGTGACAAACCCCCCCCCATCAGGCCTGGTTTTCTCTCCTGGTGACAGGCAGCTTCGATCCCAGACTACAGAGGCCCCAACGGCATTTGGACACTGCTGCAGAAGGGCAGGAGCATCAGGTGAGGAGCCAAATTCTGAACTGTGTGACAGAAAGCTGGTACTGGAAGAGGTTAATGGCAATTCCAACTTTTTTTTCCCCGTTGCCTCCTGTCAGGGCTGCAGACCTGAGTGAGGCAGAGCCCACGCTCACTCATATGAGCATTGCCTGCCTGCACAAGCACAATCTGGTAAGATATTTTTTTTCTCATCTTACTCATGTTCCTCTGCCTAAGAATGATAAACCCAGCAAGGAAGAGAAAGCTTTTCAGGAGATTGCCTGACTACATTTTTGCCTCAAGTGGCTGCACATCCATGTAGGAAGATGTGTCCAAGCCTTCCTTAGTGAGCTGCAGGCTGCAGCTCTGGCTGCAGTTTCTCCCCTGGTGCCTTTTCTTGAACATGTTGTATTTGTACCTCATGAGGCTGGTCTGGGGAACTGGTCACGAATCAGCCAGCCCTAGAAATGCTCTGTTTAGCAGGAGGAGGCTTTCCATTTAGCTTTCACAAAGGTCTGTTCACCATGCTCTTCCTCTGTGGGTCCTGCTCGGATGTACAGGCTGTTGGTGCGATTTGGGACACGCACATCACCTGCTTGGAGTGATACCTGTGCGGTCTGTAGGAGCTCAGTGTTTTGTTCCCTTCAAGGTGCAGCATGTGGTGTCTCAGAACTGTGATGGGCTGCACCTGCGGAGCGGGTTACCCCGAGCTGCAATATCTGAGCTTCATGGGAACATGTACATAGAGGTGAGTGGCCAGAGCACGAAAAAGTCACTGTTAAATGGCCTCACAAAAAGAGAATGTAAACTCTTGATCTGCCACTAGCTCAGGAGGAATTAGTACAAGGGCTTGGCCTCTGTGCAGTTCCTGTCTTCGGGCCGCCAGGGTGAAAGTACTTTTGGGTGAAAGTACCAAACCAAACTCTGTAGCTCTTTCTCTGTACTTGCTGGAGCCTTTCACTTCTGACCTCTCTTCCTCAGCCCTTCTCTGAGATCCCTCCCAGTATGTAGCCAAAGGCTGCCTGTGGCTCCACTTGCTGGTTTTCAAAAAAAACTTAAGGTTTTCCAAGTTAGCGTCTGATCCGTGATGCTTCCGTCTACAACTTCTCTGTTGTCCCCAAAAATGCTTTTCTTCCAAGATAACAGGCTTGCTCCTGGCCTCTCATGGGTGGGATGGTGATGACGTGACAGGGTTTCTGCTTTTGTCCTGCACCAGGTCTGCACTTCCTGTACACCCAACAGAGAGTACGTGCGAGTGTTTGATGTGACGGAGCGCACAGCCCTGCACAGGCATCATACGGGCAGGAAGTGCCACAAGTGTGGGGCACAGTTGAGAGATACAATCGTCCACTTTGGGGAGAAGGGGACATTGAGACAGCCCCTGAACTGGGAAGCAGCAACAGAAGCTGCAAGCAAAGCAGATGTGATTCTTTGTCTGGGTTCCAGCTTAAAGGTAACTTTAGAGACTCGGTGAAGATTGTTAGCAGCATTCCCTCTTGGTGATACACCTTGGTGCTGAGCAGTCTCCTCCCAAACAGACAACTGTAAACTCTGGTGTCAGGATTCGCCCAACATCTGTGATAGTCTCTCTTCCTCCCTCTTTCCCCTCCTGGTAATACATTCCTTTTCCTCTCGCTGATACGGTTCACAGCTGCGTGTGCCTGTGGCTGTGCTGATCCTCTGTCCTTTGTGGCAGGTTTTGAAAAAATACCCACGGCTTTGGTGCATGAGCAAGCCCCCCCCACGCCGGCCCAAGCTGTATATCGTGAACCTGCAGGTGAGATAAAACCCTTAGCGCTGGGTTGGCCAGGTGTGAGCCAAGGGGCTGCAGATGTGTGGGGCCGAGCCCCTGCCAGGCCCCGGGCAGGAGCCCCCACTGCCGCCCCGGGGAGCTGCCTGCAGCCGGCTCTGCTGTTGCTCGCAGTGGACCCCAAAGGACGACCTGGCCGCCCTGAAGCTGCACGGCCGCTGCGACGACGTGATGCGGCTGCTGATGGCGGAGCTGGGGCTGGAAATCCCGCGCTACGACCGGTGAGGGGCCCGGGCCCTGTGCGGTGGGAGCCCCCGGCCTGGGGCCGCCTCCAGCGCCCACCGCCGCCCTCTCTTTCCTTCCGCAGGGCGCGGGACCCCATCTTCGCGCTGGCCGAGCCGCTGCGCCCCGGGGAGGAGGGCACACACTCGCGGAAACCGGTGGCGCCGCCCCGGGAGGAGCCCCGGGAGCAGGAGCAGCCCCGGGAGCGGGCGGAGGCGGCGGTCGGGCGGCCCGGGGGGTGGCTCGGCCGCGGCTGCGCCAAGGGCGCCCGG
>QWTY01080918.1:0-17842 GCA_008033365.1 Pseudorectes ferrugineus | reverse complement strand
CCTCGTTTGTGGAAAATACAAAGCAGAAGTTTTCTTTCTGTGGCTTTGATGTTGTTGGAGGATTTTTTTTTTTTTTTTGAAGTTGTTTTTCTAAATTTTGCTTTTAATTCTTCAAAATGGGATCCTGTACTTCGTAAGAATCACATAAAATTCCTTTTATTATATTCACAAAGCTAGTATTGAACAGCATAGATGTTTCCTAAGATAAGCACGTTTTTCCTCGTGATGAAGGTGTCTCACAGCTGCAATTAGTGGGGTGGTGTGTGTCAGGGCAGTGTCCTCAAACTGTGCTGCTGTCCTGAGTCTGATCCCAAAGATCCTGATCCAGTGATCCCAGGAAGCCTTATCCTGCAGGATGGGGCTGGCCCACAGCAGCAGTGGGGTTTTATTCCTGTGCCAATGAGAGCTGGAGCTGCCCTCAGAGGGATGTGCTGTGGAAGGGTCTCAAGGATGGATGCCTGCCTTGGTAGTTGAGAAATAAACCAGTCAAAGAAAAGCAAAGCGTTGTCCCCTACCTTGAGAGATTGAATCTTTTTGGATTATTTTCATTATTTGAGAGACATAAAAGTGCTAACTTCACCTTCGTTTCTTCATGCTGCTTCTTTGAAAGCATTTTAAGCCAAGTCTTATGACTTAATATTTTCTGTCTCTGTAACATATTTATATGTTAGATTAAATGTCAGCATTCTAGGGTCAGAATCAGTTGAAATAACGAATCTGCCAAACCATGCCAATGTACAGTCTAATTTCATTGTGAAATGCTGCTTAGGGGCCAGCAGAACACACTAGTGTATTTTTCCACCCCTACACAAAAAATTATCAGGTTAACACAATGAATTGATTTGAACTTAAAAGTTGTTCTTGTCCTATCATAACTTGATGAGAGAGTGTTGGTTATTGAAGTATTAATTTGACTTCATTTGGACTGGAGACTTTTTATTAACTATTTTTTCCGTATTAAATCATCTATGTGGTAATTCTGTGCATAATGGAAAATGAGCACCAGTTGCTCATATTATTTGGACAGCTACATTGGAGGTTCTTTTGTGAAAGGTAGAATGGTACCTACACCAACATAAAGTGATGTCAGGAGTAGTGGTTGTCGTAGATTACTTATTTTGACTTTGGAGAATTACATAGAGCAGCCATTGGTAGATGGTAAAAGTTAAGTCAGGAGAAAACATCCTGAGCTACCCTCCTGCTTGAGGCTGGTTTGTGCTGGGGCTTAGCAAAATTAATGGCAGAAGTGACTGGAGTTCCTATCAGTCTGAGATCCCAAAGAAAATTCAGAACACTCTTATCTGATGCTGCTTTCCTCTAATACAGAAGGATTCATTCTCTATATTGATCTTCAGGTACATTCGGTTCCATTCTCAGTAATTTATTTTAGAGCAGTATTTTTCTTAGTTGAATGAAGTTGGGATAAAGACAAATCACCTGAATGTTTCTGCAAGGAGATGCCTCGGTTTTAGCTGAAATTAGGCACTGAGTTAAAAATGTGGAGTTAATCCAGAAGGATGCCTTTATAAGAGAGGGATAATTGGAACCCTTAGTGGGCCCAGCAGATCACGTGTAGTGAGTGAAATGGGAGTCTGGAAGAGATTTTCAGAAGTACTTTCACTAAGTAAAAGTTATTCACTTGAAGAGTGGTGATTAAAATGAAAATTACCTGGTTTTTTTCCACTACCTGACATTCAAGTGGTGAACTGAATGCATTCTCCAAGAATAAAATGTGTAATCATAGAATTAAAGAAGTGTGCCTGAAGAAATAAAATGGGGAGTGTGTGTGTGTATCCTTACGTTTGTTCCAGTGCACACTTGTGAATTTTTTACTTTGTCTTTCACTGTTGTCACTAATCTGATGGCTTTGTAGCCAACAAGCACCTGTGAGCTTGTAGGACTGAATGTTCAAAGTGCACTTGGATTTACATGACAAGATAGATCATATGTTTTATTCTTCATGTATATATTTATCATATTATATTTCCCACTTTCCAGATTTTTTAAGAACCCTTAATCCTGGAAACTTGAAAATTAAGAAGACCAACACCACCAAGGCAAGGACTTCTTATTGCAGCCAGACCCAAAAAAATATTTAGTAATGAGCACAGCAAAAATGTCCAGATCAGTCATACCCATTCACCAAAAATACAGAGTAATGTGCCCTTCTTTTGTGAGGACATTTTTGAGTCTTCCTAATTTTCAGTTTTCCAGAGAACCAAAGGAATCATGTTTATTTGGGAATAGTTCCTGTCACTGAATTTTAAGTGTGCTGAACGCTTTAAATATTTGGCCAGTGTTTAAGGGTGAAAATAGAATCTGAACACTTGAAAATGTTAGTGTTTCCTCCAGTTACAGTAAGAGGAATCCACAAAGCATTTCACTGATATGATGAGTTTCTTTGCATAGTCAATAAAATAAAATACTGTAAATAAATGTCATGATAGTATTTTATTCAACTCTGTTTTGTTTTGGGTTTTTTTTGTGAGAGGAGAGCAGAGAGAGAACTGTTTGAGTTCTCCTTAGATGGGTGCCTGGTTTTGATTTCATTTTTCAGTTGCATCTAGAGCATGAGTTTTTAAGTCATCTGTATAAGCAAGATAGGCTACCCAAGATTTATTTATAGGCAATATTTGGGTTTTATTGCAAAGCAAACATAAACAAAAAAAATCCAATGGCAATTTTATATCAAAACTCCTAAAGGATTACCCAAATGTTTTACAATATTGATAATTGTAGAGCAGTTTTTTAACAGAGTACTCATCTGACTGTTGTGCTTTTTCAACTCATTCTTTGTCATGACAAAATGGGGCTGAAGTAGAAAAAATATTTGAGTTAACTGCCCATTTCTTTCATCATGCTAAAGTTTTTCTGCTGTGGAAATATGGTGGCAACTTCCCTGAGTGGTGCAGAATGTAAATGATGATGCTCAAGTCCTCCCATGCAGAGATCCTGATGAAAAACTGCTGTTCAAACGTTGTCAAGAAATTGATGTCGTATGTTGTGGATATCAAATGTCTTTGCTGGCTGTAAATTAGCAAACACCCCGTGTTCTATTACATTAATTGCAGATATTTCTTCTTAAGGATAGAATTTGTCAATGTATTTATAGTCCATTTGTTTTAATAAGTAGCAATTTTACTTCAGTGTTTGTCTGAACAGCCAGACTTGAATGGGTTGTAAATCTGCTGGGTTCTTCTCTTCACATTTTAACAGCCAACCTTGTGTCAGCATCCTTTAAGAGAAGAAAGAGAGCTTGTCCTGTTGTGGGTTTTTTTGGGGTTTTCCTTTTGTTTGTTTTCTTTGTCCCCACTCCAAAAATTCTGATGTATTTCTTTAAGAGAATGGACATACGTAAATATATATGTACATATATATATATATATGCTAAATGCTGAGTAAGGAATGGTTGCACTTATTAATTTTAGTCCAGCTCTGTTAAGTAATAATATCTGTCTTCTATCAATGTATTCTAATAGAATCTTTTAGGAGCCCATCAATCTGAGATAAGTAATTTACTGCCTGGATTTTCTGTATGCCCTTTTATCACTGCTGTGGCTTGTACATGGTGATGTTTCCCTTTCATTCAATAGAAAACAACAGTTTTGTTGTTGTTACTACTTTTTATCAGAAATATTGCTCTCTCAAAGCATCTTATGGACTGATCTGTGTGAATATTTAGCCTCCTTTCTTGTTTCAGTTGCCAATTTTTTAGCAAGTTTTTTTCCCTGAGGTAAAATTGTATTCTTGCATTTGTAACTGTTCAAAAGATTGACATCAAGGCCCAGTTACTGTAACACTAAAATGAAAATAACCTCTCCAGAGAAGGCGAGCGATTGATATCTGTGTGGATATTACTGTTGGTAATACAGTACTGTCTTCTTTAAATTGGAAAATTTACCTCCCTATGCAAGATGTTTGCAGAATTCCTGCAGGGATGCAAAGTTGGAAATCTGGCTTTGAGAAGCCAGGCTTGATGGGCTTTACCACCCAAAATGAACCACAGCTCAGAACTGAGTTACTGAAGTTAGCTCTTGAAAGCTAAACCTTGTGTAAGTAGGTGATAACCAGATTTTGCTCTGGTTGGTGGAAGCCTGTGATGGATGAGAATCTGAAGAACTGACCCCTCTTTTAATGGGTATTGGAGAGACTTCTCATTCCTGGAGCCCACCCAAGCAGTTTATAAATGTCTCCATTCAGAGAAATTGAAAACTCTTAATGATGTATTTGTCTCCTTAAAGAGCTCTTTCTTATATGAGTTACCCTGTTGAGAATAATCAAAGCAGAAAACCAATTTTCTTTGGTTGTCTTAGTAATTTTATTAATTTTTTCCTGTTGCTTTGTGCCAATGAGCACCTGTTAACATTACACAAAGTACACATGACACTTTATCTCTGCAACCTATTGCAAAATGATAACGACTGATGTTGCAGATATGCAATTAATGGCTCCAATGAAAGTCACTGAAAAGTAATTTTCAGGGAAGGACCAAGTTTAAAATAAAAAACATGGGGACTTATTTGGACTTGGAACTTGTTCTGTAAATCTGGTCTTTAAGCACGGCTGCTGTAAATTTTCACAATGGTATCTTGGCTTTGTGGAATGAACCGATTAAATTATTAATTAGCTGATCACAGATGCAAGGGGCTATATGTATTTTTCTCTGTATTTACTCATTCCAGTAACTTTTTTTTTGTTGTTTTCAATTTTGAGAATAAATTGGCTTTTCTTTTTGTGTTTTACAATTTTATGTTCATTAGTCAGCTCATAATCACTGCTGGGGGTGCTGGGCATCCCGGATAGGGTTTTTTTGTTGGAAATATCCAGCATTTGCTTTATTATTTTCCCATTGCAGTCAATTGGCACATCTGCAAAGCAAAATGAAGGTGAATTTGTAGACAGACTTTTTGCTGCTAATGCTCACCCTGCTACTCTGAATTTCAGGGTTCTGCTAACAACGATGTTACAAACCTGAGAACTGCACTGAGGTTTTTCCACTGCAGTTGGACAATTTGTACTGTTAAGTTTAAGGATATTCATATTTTAGAAGCAAATTTTTGCCTTGCGGGGATAAATATATTCAGGACTGAAATGCTATTATCCGAATACAGGTGTGTGGAAGTTAGCACTTTGTAAAAATACCTTTCTGGGTGTCAGCTGTGTTACTTTAGGTCCAGTGCTCAGAGAATGCTGTAGTTTTGAACCTCAAATTGGCATATTGCTTTCAGAAGAGTGTTGTTCTGTGTGCATTTGATATAAAATAGCTGAAAGTATTTGTGTGAGACAAGCAGAAAATAGCATCGTGTGCATGTGATAGAGACTGCTTTGGCTCATTAAGTTCATATCTTGGCACCTGATAAATCAACTCACATGTTCATGTTCTTAAAGTGCCACATAATAGATTAAATAGCCACATTCTTAACAGTTTTCTGTGTGCAATTAAAATTTTCTACTCTATATCTTGATTAAGAGTATCCATTGATCTAATTGGAATGCAAAGTTACAGCTGCAGAAAACTTGAGCTGGGAGAGTGCCTCCATCTGCTTTCTCACCTAGAAGAATTAGTATGTTGTTACTTAAAGGGGATAAATATCATAATTAAGAATTTTCAGTCAATTGACTTCTCAGCTCTTGACTTGTATTTGAAGCTTCCTCACAGGACTCTGTCTGTGAAACACTTAATTTTGCTGACTATTTATTAGTATCCTTTCTGTTTGTCAGATACGGTTTTTTGGTGTTTGTGTGTGTTTGGGGTTTCTGTTTAGGTTTGGTTGGTTGGGGTTTTTTCCTTCTGTTTTAGAAGGGAGAAACAAGTGTGGAGGTAATGGGAAATGTGCTGGAGTGTGTTCAGGTTTCTGTCATGAGCATGGGCTGGGCACAGTGGATGTACAGGGATGTCTGTCCTGGATCCAAGGGATGCTCTGCAGTATCCTGGTCCTGCTCACTCACCAGTACCTCTGGCACAGAAGGGGAAAAAAGGAGAAGGGTGATATCATATCCAAGAAGGAAGCTCTAAAATTTCCCTTGTTCTGGAATAAATCTGCCCTGTTATTTTACAGTAGAATACCAAAATATTAAGAGAAATGCCAGTGTATCTTCAGAGATATCAACATTTTATTCTGTAAGGTTTAAAGAAGGAAAAATACTGCATCCTGCTTTTGGCACAATGTAAAATTGAATAATACAGGGGAAAATCTGTGCAAGCACTTGTTACTTTGCTTCTAGGTATTTTTAGGCAGTTTCCTGCTCAAATATAACTGAGCTCCCACCATCTCATATTAGGTTAATAAGTAATTGTAATGGAGAACAAGGAGGCTGGTGAGTAATGATTAAAATGTGGTTGGTGCTGTCTCCATTGCCCAGATGAATAGCAATATTAGTTTAAAACCTCAAATTCCTGGAGGAGATGATTTTCCAGTGTTGTATTTTCTTATCTTGAGTCACTTCATTATTAGCGTCTCAGACTTGTTAATAATTTGAATTCATGTGTCTAAGAACAGGGAGCTCAATAAAAAGAGAACACTTATTTTCATATGCAAATTGCCCCCAGGCAGATGAGGAGGTTTCCCTGGCAGAAGAAATGATGCATTTCCAGTTAAGGATGTCAAAAACATCAGGCTTAGGCACTAGGGTCTCTTGTACGTGCCAATTAATAGAGGTTTTTCATGGAAAGCAAGTGTTTGGGGAAAAATATACTCTTAAGATGTGGTAGGCGTGGCATTTGTAGGAGTAATTTTGTAAAGGAAATGGCTTCTTTCACTCAATTTCTGCAAGAACATTACTGACCTTTGAGCTGGTGTCACTGGGTTGAAACACCCTCTCTGTTGCATGTTTATGAGTAAATGCATAGAAGCCCTTTGGGATTTAGTTTCTTGTTGAAATGTCAATGAACTAAATATGCATTGTTTTCATTTGAGTGAATCTGAATTGTCTGATAAAGGGGAAAGGGGACTATTTAACTGTAAAAGTTCTGGTGTGGTTAATTACAATGTATGTGTGTATCCAAAATTGAACACTTTTATGTCAAAGGTGGGTTGGAAGCTTTTGCTGATACCTTAAAGAGTTTGAGGATGTAGCAGCTGCCTTGTGCTGTGTACCCTTCTTGTTTCCACACTGCCACGGGGAATGCTGCAATCCATCACATTTATTTAGATCCAACACTGGTTATTCCAACAGTTTTATAGCCATCCTTTATATTGTTATAGCCAAGGCCATTTTGTCATGAGCTTTTCAATTCCAGAGCCAGTGCCCATCATTTATCTGCATAACTAAAACCAGTGGTAAGCACATTTCTGCCACAGACTGATAATGGTTTCTGTTAAAGTCTTTTTAATGATTCAATTTGAAGCGGTGATTTCCAGAGGAAGGAAACTCCATTTGTTAGGGGTCTTTTATTTTAATTCTTTTTATGTGAAAAGCGTAGCAGAGAATAAAAAAAAAAAAAAAATTTCTGCTTTTTTAATTTTCCAGACTTGCAAAATAGCTGTGCGTAGAATAGGAATGTGTCACTCCCCAAAACAAAAGCTTTGTTTATGGAATAAGATGATGTGACTGCAGATCCTATGGCCTCTTTTCTGTTCCAAGAAATTCCAGGATTTTGGACACTTCAAAAATTAACTGACATGACTGCCATTGCTTACATGGTTTTAATTATGTTTGCAGTTCCACTTTACCTCAAATTGGAGAACAGTGGCTCAAATGACTCCTTATATAGAGAGTTTTACCTCTCTGCTGCCACAGTGATGATACCTGTGCTGAGCACAGGAATAAACATGTGAGTTTGTGTCTGTTCCAATGGGTTCATACAGGCAGCAGATGATTTTCCAGTGCAAGCAGCCCACCTCTGCATTTCCCCTTCTATCTCCCTACTGAACTGTTGGCAGGGTTTCCTGATCCTAATTTTTAGTTCTGTGCAAGCATATGAAGTGTTTAAAATAGAAAAAAAATAAATACAGAAACATTAATGAGGAGCTTATATTCATGTGACGAGAAATGTTAGTTACATAATGTACAATTTGCTGCAATTCAGGAAATGGAATGAAGGCCGTTCCCAAACTTGCCTGTAAACAGTGCACCACTGGAGATGGTTGGGCTGCACTAAATTAAGTGTTGCTCTTTTTAAATCCGTTGCTATGGACAATGTGGAGCACTGAGATTCTCCTCTTGAGTGCTGATCTTGATTTAGAGAACTCATGCTCAGACAATGGAGTCAAAATTTAAGCGTTTAGGGTTTTGTATATATGTACAGCAGCCACCTTAAGATGACTTTTTTTATAAAAAGGGCAAAGCCCATATGGTAGTCTTGTATATTTGAACATTTTAATAACTTTGATAAAGCTTTGCAGTAAATTTCTTACACGGGTAGACCATCTCATTAAACACTTTCTACTTGCTTTATAAACCTGGTAAAGTTGCCTAAAGATCATTGGAAAGCAAATGGCAGGGTCAGCTTTCTGTGGTGGCGCAGACCAACCATGTTGAAGCCTTGGATTGTATGAAGGGAACGTCTGAACTGTGGTGGTTTAAAGAGTTCCAGATTTTATTTTTTTTTTTTTTAATGGGGATCCAGGCTTAGTGAATTGAGGCAAATAATTTAATCTTAATTTTAGGTCACGTATCCAAGACAAAGTCTTCCCCTTCCTAGGGGCCTGGATTTTTAATAGTTTCCTGTATTCAGGTTGCCGTGCTTTGAGGTGACTAAAAGCAATTTGGTTTTAGATGTATCATGGTGTGTCCTCTCAAATCTGCTTTAACATTTTCAGGTATCTCCCAAGTAAAACTGAGAGGATCGTTGCCTTCCCTTTGTGAGGGTCATAATTATTTGTAAAATGGAGTGTGAAAAACTTACTGGATTTTTGAGACACTACTCAGCAGACTGGATAATGTAATCCCAGTGAACCCTTTTAGTCTGGAATGTTACAGCTGATCACCTATGAGGTTAAAATCATCTCCTTTTCAGCAGCTGCACTTCGTCTTGCCCTTTGAGGTGCAAAGCCTTTTAGGGCAGGGACTCAGCTGACCACAGGGCTGAGGCAGTCACTGATCCTCATGACTTTTCACTACTGAAATTTAAATCCCTTTCTTCTAGAGCTGCTCAAAATTGGGAGAAAGTGGTTGTGGTGAAGAAGTACCTCTTTGCTGATTTCCTGCGTGTATGAGGGGACAGGCTGTCATCTTTTGTGCCTGACTATTGTTCATCACATTTCTGTATTTATGGCATGCACAGGAAATTCTTAAAAATGTTTCAAGTCTTGATTTCTCTTTTTAAGCAATCCTTAGGATGATTCCTAGGCTGATTAGCATTCAGTATGTGCTGATGGGTAATGCGACTTTACTGGTAAATAATCTTGTTTACATTGGAGTTTAAATGATTTTTTTCTGTAGTCAAAATGTGGGGAAAAGGGAATTTCAGCAGAAATGAAGGGAAGGAATTTCTCTCTGTTCCACCTTTTGGGAGTGAGTTGTGCCACTGGGAAAAAAATAAAGTCAAGAGAGAGACTACCAAAGGAGAGCATTGTCCTACTTTTCACGTTTTGTGATTTAAAATTTATAAATTATTTAACTCCTTGCACTGCTTTAAACATTATATAAAGGGAAGTTTTACGTGCAAACTCCCCAGAATCTGCTTGTCATGCATGTTTGAAAAATGAACGAAGATGCAGTGTTCTGCAGCCCCTCATCCTCTGGCATTTTCTTTCAAGTTCAAAATCACAAATTGCTGCACTTCCCTTTCCTCTGTTGAACAGACAAGCTGGTGACAAAAGCTTCTCAGACCGCTGCTTGTGTCTTCCCATGCTGCTTCCAGGATTGCAGGGATATCCCGGGTAAAACTAACAGGTTCGTTGCTTTCCATTTGGCACTCTGACAGCGTGTGCTCACCTCTGATCACATCTTGTTCTCCACCAAGGATATTTCTCGTTGGTTCTGTGTCATGCTCAGCTTGCTGCTGCTCAGAGCAACTTATTGCACTCCATTTCCCTGGGGTCTTGTGGCTCCGAATTTGGCACCTACTCTCTGAACTCTGACCTCTGTTGGGGTCCTTGATGCTTCCCCATGACTCTTTGGGGCTTGTTCACAGCCAGTTAAACTAAACATTGTAGCGCTGCCTCTTCCCTGCTTTCCCAGCGACATTCCCTCTTGGGTAGCAGGCTGTTTTATGGCAGAACCCTTGCACAGTGCACATGAACCGTGAAGATTTTATTTTTTTAATAACACAGTGCACAGCTTTTGAAGGCGCTACTGGTAAATCACCCAAAACTCAATAGGGAATGAAATTTTCTCTGCCTTTGCTTGAATCTATCAGATGAGGTTAGCTGTCTTTTTTGGATTTTTTCCAATTTGAAACAGACTTTCTGTTTCTGCATAAACATGACACCATCTTTGACTTTACTTCTTTATTGCTCTCTTTCTTGAATAAACGTTTTGGTTTCTGCTGCTTCACGAGGTCTGGGTTTCTTTCCTGTGTTTGATGCTACAGAATCTTTTGCCCTGGGTCTGTCAGTTCTCAGTTGTGTATCAAGAGGACCTGTGTGTGCATGTGTGCAGTTCACTGGACATGCTTACAAGCAAATTTAATAGGAAAAGACCATTCATATTTCACAGAACAATTACTGCTCTCCCACATTTCCTTGGACTCTTTCTCACTGTACTGTGATAATTAATAAATACAAAATGACAGGGCATGAATTGTGTTGAATTAATTTAGGTTGTTAGCTGTGAATCTGACATCTGAATGCAGCCAGCAGAGCCATCTATGCTATAATAATATTCTTGTGAAAGCCCAGCAGTCTAAGATTATAAAATATGCACATATATGCCCGAGTTTATACTTTTCTCTTTTTTTTTTTCTATATATATATCCATGCAAACATAACTCCCCCCTGCACTGGAAGTTACTGGGTAGTCACTGATGAGACTCCCACGGTCCATTTTTCTCTGCAAGTTCTATGGGAGTCTTCTTGAGGTCTCATCTAGCCAGTGCAATTTTCAACTCAGTGTAATGAATGGAGCAATTTACAGCCACAGCTCAAAATTATTACCAGACAGTCATGCCTCTAGATTTCTCCTGCCTTTTTTATAACAAGAAATATTTTGGTGGCCTGCTATTGTTGACAGCTTTGTTGGGAGCTTTCTAACAGTAATAAAAAAGCCCCTCCAGTACAACAGCTAATTCAAGATTTATGGAGCGTGTGGAATTTTACTCCAAGACTGAACGTGCACATAATCAGGAAGCAGAGTCTGAATACAGGGAAATGGAGGAGGGCATTGGCCCTCATTCTGCTCAATGGACCATAAACCACCTGCTGTTTTGAGTGCCATGCCACCAGAGGAGCTGGAGCCTTTCCAACCTAGTAAGTCATTTTCAGCCATGTGTTTAAACACTGAAAAGGCATGAAGGATGAAGAATATATATCTTCCCTAACACTTTTTTTGGTCAATGTCACCCTCTTCTTGTTGCATCTTGTGTGTTTCCTCCTATGTCTCTATCTGCAACTTCTTCTGTTTACATAATGTACTTTTTAATATGTTTTCTATATTGTCTTACTTTGCACCTTTAAATCGTGTATTGAATCTCAGATTGGTTTGTGGATAATTAGGCATTTCAAAAGCATTTGAACAGAGTTAAGATTGCAAGTCTCATTTTTAAGGTTCTGGCTCTTTTGTGGGTTTTGAAAGCTTCCCCTTAAAATCTTTATCAAGACTGATGCTTAACAATTGTCTGTGCACAGGAAAACTGCTGAAATGTGACTTCATAAGCATTGGTTCCTTAAACTCTTGACCCTTCCTTCTTAGTTTGCTTGGGCAAATTCCTGTACCTGCTAAATATATACTGGATGAACCAGCACACAAAAAACCTGGGACCAGATGCCTTCCTTGTCCTGGAGTGGGCAGAGGGTTGAGCTAAAATTGCCTGAAGCAAGCACCTGACCTGGAGAGAACTTCACCAGTGGAAGTTTCTCAAAAGTATGAAATGCAGTGAGAATCACTCAGTAATGTGAAAAGTAGCTCACTGTTTTAGCACTTTTGTCACAATGAACACTTGTACTTTTGGTTTCATCCTGCTCTCTCCCAGGGCTCTATTTTGCTCTTGTGGAAGGGTTTGGTCTCTTTCACTGATGTCAAGTTTCCTGCAAAATTTGGGGAAAATGTTTAATCCTGCAGACAGCAGTGGTTATTCCTGCTGAGTTTATTGGTCTTGGCATCTGTTACAGGTAATTTTGGATTTTTGAGGTTGGACTCAATGATCTTGAGTGACTCTGTCCTGTGTTCTCTTGAAGTGTTCCAAAAATGCCAAAGCAGATGAAGATGCAGGCAGGTTTTTCCAGGTGTGAAATCCTCACAAAGTCTTCCACAACCTTGCAGCCATCAGAGTGAGGGAATCACTCAGCATTTAGACTGTAGGTTCCCTGAGTACTGAAACTTTGGGGTTTGTTTGTAAGCCCAGGGAACCTGAGCATTGACAAAGGCTCAGCCTTTGCATTTTTCCCACCCCTCAGAGGTCCCCAGGGAAGGGCACATGTGGCAATGAGAGCAATTCCTGTCTGACTGAAGGAGCAGCATGGGTGTGTTTTGATTTTTCTTGCAGTCTGGTGTTTCAGGTTTCTCCCCAGGTGAGGAATGCTCATGATGGTCTTCCTTCCTCTAACCTAGACATTCAAATCCACCTCTCACCTTTGGTAAGGACCAACTCATTACCCTGTGCTGTAAATTGAGATGCTTACTCTCTCCTGGGAGACACCACACATTTTTTAAAAATCCACTAGATCATGTAAGAAACTGCAGTGGTCATAAGTCTGAATTCCAGAAAGCTTCACAATTTTAATCTGAGGGATGGGACACAGCAACAGTTGCAGTCAGTGGGCTGGGTTTGCTTTGGGATTTGAAAGGCATAAAACTACCTGAGTCTAACTAGTGAGCTGCTGAAGAAAAGCACCCAAACAAACAAGGATAGGAGCAGCAGCAGCACTGTCACTATCTCAGCATGAAAATGCAACCAGCACCATTTCACTGAGTTATTTTTTAAAGGATGTGTCATCCATCTTCAGGGCAAGCTCCAACCTGGGTGTCTTACGTGGAGGGTGTTCTTCAAGGCTTGGCAATTTAAGGTGTAATATTTGGGTACAGAGACTCTTTCAGCATTTTGCTTCAAGTTGGCTCAGGCAGCTGCCTGCCAAGTGTAGTGACCTTCTCTAAGTCCTATTTTAGGTGCCTGGCTTTATTTGTGGTTTAGGTAGAACCCACCTGCACAGTTCTTTCAGCTTAAAACGTCAGATAGAGAAGCAGTGCTCTGTCTTTTAAATTTCTTTTTGGATCTGGGTCTCAGCATGAGCAGTTGTTGCTGGGAGTACCAGGCCATGGGTGATGACTGCATGGGAGAAGACAAGAGGGAAGTGTCATTAGTTCCTAGCCTGTAAAATTTAGTATAATTTCATTGCTTTTGTCTTCTGATTCTTTACACTCTTTGGTGTATGGCCTGCTACGATAGTAAGGGTAAACATCCATAATTTATTAATTCATTAGGGGAATGTCTCACAGCTTGGTCATCATGGCAAAGTCAAATTTTTTCACTTGTGTTAGTTCTGTGTCATCTCAACTTCAGCCATGAGAATATGGAATCACAACCAACAACTTGGATCAACTCCCGAACTTTTGTATGGGTTTTCTCTGTAGTGCCAAGCTGAGAAGTTGTAAATGTGCATGTAGTGAATTAAAAGTATTCGGTTGCCACTTCCAGCTGTGGCTTTCTTAGAGTTAAAGGGAATTTCTAAACTACCTTCCAAGATATTTAATTTTGGAATGCAACTAAATGTAACTATTTATGTTTTAGACTGTGGGTTTCAGTTTTAATATATCAATACTTAAACATCCCCAAACTTACTAAGATTTCTTTTAATTTCTGCTTTAGGAGGATATATATATATACACCAAGGCACTGAGAAAGGTTTCTTTCTGTGCACAGCTAAGGAAGCAACTTAATATTAAAGTATCATAGCAAAAATGGATATTGGCTATTAAATATGAGAGTAATAGATGGGATTTGAGGTAATTCTGTAAGCTATGTACGTGGCTATGCAGATAATTCATATTTTAATATTGATGGCAAACATTTTCACACTAAAATATGTATAGAAAAAAGGAAATTGACTATTAAAGATGTATGTAAAGAGAAAAATGTAAATGATATTTGGAAAGTGACATGCCAACTATGATCTACCCTGACAGCTTTTCTTTTTCAATTTGCAAGTTGGAGAGAATGAAATCAGATTACAAGAAAAACTATTCTGTACCAGAGTAATGCACAAAATATTATTCAGATCGTAGAAGTCCTTTGTTGTGAATACATCCCAAATTAAATAATAAATGGAAATGTATTGAGCAGTCATACTGCAGAGAATAAGACACTGAAATCTGACTTAAATTTAAAAATAGCCCTCCCAAGGCTGGCAGAAATGGCTGTGGAGAGACACTTCCAAGAGTATTGTTTTGTGTATTTCCCTGGGGCATTTTTCTTGGGTTGGCATGGGGGCCAGTAAAGCAACTGTGTGGAGAAAAATATTTGTCAATGCTAACAGATGTTCATCTTAAAGTTTAAGATGGATATTTTCCATAAACCTGACCTTGGGGTGTAATGTGGGGGCAGAAGAGGACAAGAGCTCCAGCCCAGGCAGGGGCTCAGGTACAGGATACTCTGCAGTGCCTCAGTTTCTCATCTTCCATCTTCCTTTTCCCCGTTGACTTTGGGCTGCTTTGGATGTGCAAAACATTTCAGTGGATGTACAAGAAACTCCCAATGCCCCATGGAAGTGTGCTTGTGCTTTCTGTGGTGTTTCCTGGGAGCCTTTGGGGAAGGATGCTTTGCTTTTGGGAGTCACCGGTACGTGCACGACCTTTCAGACACACCGATGGAAGTGAGGGTTTAAGGGAAATTTTTAAAATGGAAGTTTGCACCACAGCTCCTGCCATGCAGCAGTTAAACAATCTCTTACCAGCTCTCACTTCTCATGCATATCTATGTAGTCAAACAAAGAAATTTTCGTGGTAGATTTAGGACTAGGACCTAAAAAAAATTCCTAAAAGTGCGTGTGTGTTTCAGACAATCAGGTGTGAGCCTCTATTTTTACTTTATGCAGAAATTGTCAATATTTGATAATTTTAAAATGTTGCCAGTGTAAGAAAAGTAGATTCTCATGGCTGAATGTGTTGCTATTAAATAATTTTGTGGTTTTTTCACTACTTGAACATTTCCATCTATTATTCATTTAAAATTTTTGTCTGGCACTGAAGGCAGTTCTGATAAGCAGTGGCCATTCCGTTCTTCTGGGTACAGGTATTTAATCTTTGGTGGATGCCTATTTTGATGGTACCTAAGCAGCAAAGGAGTGCATAGGCAGTGCAGGAGGGCATAGGGGATGTGGATGAAGAGTTTTGAGTATGTCTTTGTGGTATATTGCTGAAAATCTTGGAGGAGGTTTTTCACTTAATACCTTTGACTGATTTTTAGCTATTCTGTGGCCATGCCTCTTCCCTTTTCCTCTCTGGGGACTTGACTGGATGTAGAAAAGAGGTGGAGCAGAAAAGTGGTGTCTGAGCAATGTGTGATTAGATTTATGTGGCCTCCGCTTGAAGAAGGTCTAACAGTGGCCCGAGCACAGAGACAGCACTGGAAATCATGCTAAAAACCCTAGAAAACTTGGTATTCACAAGGGTTGTGTTCAAGTCGATGTCAGAGTTACCCAAGAGCTGCCTGAACTTTCTGTCTAAAGCTCTGATTCACAAATTCCCTTTCCATGCACGCTTAAGTTTACTTCAGTCTAGTAAAGCATCAGTGTGTCAGGCTTTGGGATCCCAGGTCTCATATTTGTACTTATTTGCTGTTCTAAATTAGGATAAGATGGTGCAGGATCAGTGAACTGAAGAGGCAGATGAAATTTGAAAGCATTTACTTATGTGCTACGGGGAGAAAGTAATGAGGTGTTCTGCCTGAACCCATAATGATTTAAAAGTGTCAAACTGTTCCACAGAAATTTCCTTTCAAAAGATCAGTGAGGTGAATTTTACAAGATCTCTGATCAGTACAAGTTTCCCTTACCCAAGCTGTTGATGTGCTTTTCTCTCCACCCCAGATTAAATACTTTGTCACTAATGCAGAATTATTTGTTCTCAAATGCTGTGCCCAGGTGTCTATGAAACACTAATTTCATGTCATACAGAAAATGCTTTGAGCACACATGTAATTGGCGTGGTTGAAAGAAGGTGAAGAGTCACTGCCAGTTGTTTAGGACAGATGGAGAAATTCATGGACAGGAATTATCCCAAAGGTGGTGGGAGATGTGTACAGCCCATTTTCAGCACAAAAGTAGCAACTAATATGAAGAATGGGCAAGGTAAGAGCAATAGAAAAATATTGTTTATAACCTAAATCTGCTGTGGCCTTCTTTGGCAAAATATCCAAGTAATGAGTTGGGACTCTGGTGAGACATTCTTCTTTTAGAAATCTTTTCCAGCCTCATTGTTTTTGAAACAATATTTTAACAAGTTTCAGATATAAGTGGTGCTGATCTCTCACTCTGAAAGTTGTTTTACAATAGGCAATCTAGGACAGAACCAAAAAATTAGGTTGTGACAATTATAGAGGTATTGCATTCTTTTCACTGCAGTCAGTGAAAAGAAATTATTATGGCTTGGTTTTTGTACTTTCAGAATAGGAACAAAATTATTTCAGAATGCTGAATTTTGCTAGAAAACAATGAAACTAATTTATTTTTAAGTAATTTTATCTATTTTGATGGTGTTTTTCATTGTTCTGATTTTGCCAGTGCATTTTTCTTTCCTTTTTTTTTCTTCCTTTGTAACTTATTTCCAATTCAGAGTTTCCAGGGAGAGAGTTTCAACTAATATAAATAGGCAAAGTCCTTTGCAAATGGTGAAGTAATTTCTTAATTTAAATTTGGAAGAAACTGACTATGCTCACTTTTAGTTAAGTAATAACTGTTTTTCTCATCATAAGCAGCAGCGTTCTGCTTTTTAAATTAAATAACTACTTTGGAGAGCTTGAAAAGAACGTGACAGCAGCTGTTGAACCAGCGGAGTCACGCAGAGTTTGCAGTTTTCATCTATCCCTAATAGGAGTTAGAGGCACAGAGCAAAGAGAGGATACAGTGCTGTTGGCAGGAATTTCTGAAGAGCTGGGTTCTTTTGTTTTCACGCACACCCCAGCGTGAGACAGACAGACAGCAGTGTTGGTAGCTGAATATTTTAGGAGGAAAGCGTTTGTGTGCATATCTGGGGGTGTGCTGTGTAGCCGTGGTGTAATATCTGAGCCTGGCAGTGTGTGCAATGTGGCACTGGGAGATTTGGGGAGCAGTCTGAGGAAAAGCACCTTCAGAAAAAGACTGACATAATGAATATATCAGTAGATGTTTAATTAGATGAAATTTACCTTGTAAATTTTGCCAGTTACTCTTTGGCTCGATTTTCTTAAGCCACGTCTGCATTTATGGTACTGGTACCTATCAGTAAAGTCACTTGGTATTTCTCAGTATAAAAGGTGCCTTTGTCCTTTTTGTGCCTTTTCTCTTTACTGTGCTTTAACCAATGAACTGAAGTTTTAAAGTTGGGTATGAAATTCAGGTTCATTTCTGGCTCTAGGTGTATTTTTCATTTTCAGCAGTAGTACAAGACAAAGTGAAAGAAAACTTCATGAGCTCAGCTTTGTTGAAGGATTAACTTGCCAAGTTTTTTAACAAGTTCTGTAACATTCTTGAACAGTACAGGTGGGTGGTGTCCTTTGTGCCAGGGATGTGGGGAAAATATACCTATTTGGAACCATTTTGTCTTCAAA